>JBBJLR010000145.1:12795323-12811590 GCA_037577145.1 Brachypetersius gabonensis
ATATATACACACACACGCACACTTCATTAGATCAACTCAGGAGCTGCTGATAGACTTTAACAAATCCATGCAAAGGCCTGAGGCAAGGAAAAATCTGGAATAGAACCTGTGTTCTTCTAACCAGCTCACAAACGACTATCAGAACTTTTTCATTCGGTAATAATAAAATGCATATTTAGTTTGCTTAAGAGTAGCTGTATCGAATTCTGGACATGAACTATACCATACAATTATCATCATAATTTACTGAATAAGTGAGGTGTGTGAAAAGAAATCTGTCCTTCAGCAGTGGAGCGAGACTGGCCTGCTTTAGTGTAGGTGATGCCTAATTATGATCACACATAGCTGCCTCTGTTTACTCTGTGTCAAAATTCCAGGCCAATGCTGGCAGCCATAGCTGAGAAAAATGTTGGTTTATGGGGCTGAGACGCTTGGAAATTTTGCCTGATAGTGGCTAATGCACCTAATTTATCATTCTATTCTATTCTGCTCTGGTTTGTTCTTTTGTGTTTCATTTAGTTCTGCTCTGTTCTATTTCATTCTATTCTATTCTGCTCTGTTTTTTGTTCTATTCTATCATGTTTCATTTAGTTCTGCTGTGTTCTATATAACTCTATTCTATATCTGTTGTATTCTGTTCTGTCCTATTCTGTTCTGTTCTATTAATTTTACAGTAATATTCCTTAGTAATTTAGCCAATAGGCTGAATCAGATGGATCACCCTGTTGAAAATTAAAAGTATTTACGGCTCTATTCTTTTAGTGAGCAAATTACACACAAATTATTAATCGTTTCTGACCTAATGTCATCACATCCACATCACAGACATTTAGTCACTGTGACATTTAACAGCGAAGAAACAATGGTGGTGCCAAGTGGCTTCATGTTAGATTGCCTGCCGCCTGCCACATGTCTTTCTGTCTGTCTGTCTATTGATCTTGAAATTTATTTAAATAAACAGATTTGATGTATTTGAGTCCACGCACTCCATGTGTGGAAAATAACCCTCAAATACAGTTTATTTTGAACTCATTGCAATAATTCCAGCTGAACAACACTAGTTAAGCCTTGCATAGTTAAGCATTCATACCTAAGCCTGGACTGATTCCTAATTAAGGCACAATGCAGGACAGTCAATCAGGACAAGGGTCGTTTACATTTATCAATTTTAAAAACAAAGTGTCAAAAACAGCATATTTCACTAGAGATAAGGAAAGGATAAACTGGAAAATGGTGGTGAAAAATGATTTATGGCCATTTTCTTTAGATACATAAAACCACACAGAGATGAAAAATGAAGGAAATGGAGTTGGCCACAGGACAGAAACGAAAGTCTATGAATAGAAACTTGTTTAGAGTGAAGTATTCTAATGTAATATTTCAGAGTTTCAAGTTCCAACGTATAAGATTCATTGATATGAAGTTCTCACTCAGAATATTATAGAATGTCATCATTTGATGAATAAATCAGACAGAGCTGATATCTGTGGGTAAGTTGTCAAAGGGTCAGTGAAGACACTGCTGGAATGGCTCACCAGAGTGACTGCCTCCAAATGTTATTTTAGTCCTATGTGCGAAACCATGACTAAATGGGAAAGTGATGCTGGAATAGGTGTGTGTTTATGGCAGTTTTTTTGTGTGAATGTCAACTTACTTCAATCAGTGTGTGTGTGTGTGTGTGAGTGTGTGTCGGTATTGGTCAGGGTGAGGTTATGGAATGGTGCTGACGGTGGTGTTTGTGTGTATATGTGACTTCATATTTACACCTTGGAGTCATGGGTCCTGTTTGGAGCTGATCTCCATTCCTCTTCTTGTTCTTACCTTTTGTTTGGCGTCACTTTAAGTTAGCATCCACCCTGTAAAGCCTGCCACAAAAAATAAAACCATTCCCTCACACAGTGGCAGCAACCCTCATCATATTAGCATCTTGATTTGTTCCTCTAATCTCAGGTCATTTTTGAAAACTGCAAGTTTCAGCTTCTGTATGAGACTATATTCATAAACCGTTGGCAAGATTGCCAATACCCTCTACTGATTTTTCCACATTTCTACCCTCACTCCCTCCTTAATTTGAATTCTGCTTTCACCACTCATGGAATGTTATTTTCTGTGTGCTGCAAGAAAGATATTACCAGGATACACGGTTATCAAGTGTTAAAGCAATGGTTAGGCCACAATTTCCCCGTTACTCTCGATATCATTGATCCCACAAAACATGTTGGCTGGCCAAACTTCTTTCTTTGGTTTAATAAGGGTTAATGCAGTTAACAAGCAATAGGACCTTTTTTTCTACGAGTCACATGATAATTTGACAGTGTTATATTCAATACTTTAAATTAAATAAATATGCAAACAGTTTAGCAGTAGTTAAATGAGACAAAAATCAAGTCTTCGGTCTACTTTCAATAGCAGGCATGATACAGAAGTTCAAGATAAATCTCACTGAATATATTTTTAAAGTAACTTTAGCTGCTTTACTGAATTGAGAGCCATGTTCATATTCCATCACCAACGTAAAAGTTAAAGTTTAGTTCCATTTCGAGTGAAATAATCAGTGGGGCAGTGCCTTCATATCCCATATCACACTCAGAAAAGGTCTAATCGGGCTTTCTACACTGACGTTTACACACAGAGAGATAGTCTTATACGCAAATCTAAAATCAGGACAGGCCATTGGTCCGCAGTTGGTTGTTTAATATAATCTAATCTGGCCAAGTGGGCCTTGGGGACATGCTGTGATAGATAGGTGGGCCTTAATGTTAAAAAAAGAACCATTGACCTAATACAGACCTTGGTAGCCATTAGACATAGAACGACACCTTGTCTGTTTCATTTTAACATCTAGCTGTCAGTGCAAACTGAACCACAAAGCTCAGAATTTATTTGAGGGCAATACATTACAATCAACACATATTTTTAGTGCCATGTCACCCACCCCTCGACCGTGTGGCCAGTTCACCATTTATGCTTCACTGAACCACTTTTGCTGGGTTCTAACCATTGCATGACCCACAAGACCTGCTGGTCTGGAGATGGTCATATCCAACTGTATAGCCATCACAATATAGTCCCAGTCAGAGCTGCTCAGATCCTGACACTGATACCTAATACACATATTATATTGTTTTACTTGAGATCAACTATTCTATTCCTTGACTTGACCATTCAAAATCTGACCTTTTGTCTGTCCAACTCTATAAACAATGTTATATATTGGACAGACAATATATATGTATATGTAGGATAGAAATCCTTAAATAGTCTTTATTCATTTGGATACTTATTCAGAAGTCTTGTTTTTTCTTTGTTATTTAAAAAAAAAATTAGACAGGAACAAATGAGATTCTTCATACACTGTGAAGTTTAGCTTTTTTCTACTGCGGGAAAAGGTTATCTGTCCAATCTTGTAAACTAGTCTCCTACTTATAGACACAACTTTAGACATGGGTCAAACTTATAATCATGGCCATTCCAGTACAATTTACAAGTAGGGGAATTAGAATTTCTCAGTTTCCAACACTACAGTTAGTAGCTGGTGGCCTAGAGCAGCTCTAGGCCTCCAGCTAGGCACCTCTGAGGTACTCTTGAGTAAGGTACTGTCCTCACACACTGTTCCTCGGACGCTGTGATCCTGGCTGCCAGCTGCTTCATCTGGTGAATGGGTTAAATGCAGAGGAAGAATTTAATGCTGTTCACAATGTGTGCTGTGGTGTGTTCACGTATGATGAATAATTACTTTAAAGGAAAGGTATATATAGCTACTGCTCTATTTTATTGTTGCAATATACTCGATTTTATCCATAATTTGGGTAATGGCATGACGTATTACCACATAATCACATAGGTAAGTCTTATTTTAGATTACACAGTAACTTCTCATGGTTTGAAAATATGTGTGATGATTTATGTGTCCCATTTACATAATGCAAACTGCTGCTATTGATCATAACTGTGATGTTTCTGACCTCTATGTGGAACAAAATCCATATGAAGACTCATCATTCCCACCCAGATCACTTGGATCAGTCAGCATGTTTAAAGAGCTCTGACTCTGACTCGCCATGAGGTCATTTCAACATGGCGGTACTCACAGAACAGTAACAGTGTATTGTAAGACTTTAATCCAGGTTTGCACAAGCTTCTGTTACATGCTACAGGAACCTCATAGCTTTAGCACAAAATTAAAGAAACAAACTTCCAATACCAAACATGATCAGTTACATTTGTAGGGAGGGTGAAATTGGGTAAATCTGATTTTTGGCTAAATCATCGTTGACTGTTCCACAGGCCGTGTCTTCCTGCTGGAGTTGAGGAATGGTACAGATGCAGGTTTTGAGGCAGCCTCGCATGCATGTGAGTTTCAGGGTGCACGGGTGGCATCAGGAATGGAGCTCCGTCACGCCGTGGCAGAGTGTGCTTTCTCCGCCTGCGCTCAAGGCTGGCTTACAGGCCCCAGCATCGGGTGAGAGGCCGGATCACACACACTTTCACACCTATTACTTCCTCACGGCAAAACCACAGTGTGTACATCTGTGTGAGAAAGAGAATATCCAACCAGGTAGAAAGTTTCCATTTGCACCTCAGACATTCAGTCCCCCGGAGAGCAACATCTGAGGCACTGTCTCAGAATAAATTAGCACTCCCTCATTGTTTGGTTCATATATGTCCCTTTACCTGAGCACTCAAATCCCCAAGTAATTATCACATTGTGAGTTTAATGGAACTCTATTACTCTGTGCCAATAGTAAACTGTCAGTAGTAAAAGTAAAAATGTTCAAACAAACCGTAAAACCTAAAATCGGCAATGAACAACAGCAAAGGATCATATCTCGACATACCTTTTGCACTTTTTGACTGCAGCTTTGTAACGTGTTTTCCATGCACTCCTAAAAATGAAGGTCCCAGGAGGGGTTCTTTGGAATGAAGAGTGAACTTCTTTGAAGAACCTCTACAAGTCAGATTTTTAAGGAGCCATATATTGTAAATTAAATAAGCAACAATGTTTTGTAAATAAAAACTGTACATTATATATTTATATATTATATATTTTGTAAACTAAATAAGCAACTATATAAGCAACTACATGTAGGTTTTTTAAAGAATGTAAAATGTATGTCTCACTCAGTGATTTTTCCAAAAACTGTACATTGTAGCCAAGAGCCATATATGGACCTTTATTTTTAGGTGTGTACTTCTGACCATGAAGCAGTCCTTATGTGTGCACATGCTGAGTGATTTTGACCTTGTGTACCTTTTGCTGAACTGTATGTTCGAGTCCACCCAAAAGGAATGTCAGTCGATTTACCCTTAGATTACATGCAGATTCATCAAAGATGACATCACAGATTTCATATAACGTGGACACATATAGACCTTTGTGTGAACTCTCAAGCATATCTATCATTCTTCAGCCCAGTAATAAGTGAATTTAGTCATGGGGCGTTTCCAAGGTAACTTTAGTCTCTCCCAAGAGGATCCTCAGATCAGCGCCTGAGGTTTCCCAACTGTCAGTTCCTGACACCCCCATCCGCACCCACACCCACTCACACACTCACACACTCACACACATACACACACAAACACACAAAGGTTCACTCCATATCTAACTTAGACTCTGTAAGGGAATGTTACACTAACTATGTATCCGCTGACCTCCTATGTAAACTGCAGTTTGCTATAAAATGAAAATGTCTAGAATATTTTTTCAGTGTTATCATTTTTTTGTGCTATCTAACTTATAATAATAAAAATAATAATAATAATAATAATAATAATAATAATAATAATAATAATAATATTTTGCCCTATAGAGCTGTTTGAGTACATTTTTCCATATACAAATGCTGTGGCCTTTTCTTGGAAAGGGGCAGTATCAGCTATGCCTCTCTTTTACCTCCCGGCAGGACCACAGTGTGCAGAAATGTGGCTGGGAGCTTACAGGCTGTGGACACACATGTGGAGAATGTGACTGAGACATTCGAGGGACTAGCAGCATTCTGTGTGAAAGACACTGGTCTGTATGGACAACTGATGAATAATGACATTTTCATATACAGCATTTAGCATTAAAAAACTGCATTAAAATTATTGGCTGCTCGAAGACTAACATTCAATCAGAGATTAAATATGTACTCCATCAGGGTCCTATCTGATCTTGGGTGAAATCTGTTTTTGTTATGAATGAGAATTATGTTTATGAATGAGAATAAGACTTGTTCAAGCAGTTTTTTTCAGCAATGCTACAAATGTTGCTGCTTGTTTCATTTTTTTGACATGTAACTTTTAATTAATGACTAGCTATCATAGAATTAGGTAAGAAACAACTTGTTAGAATGCTTGAACAGGGACTTGAACCCTAGATCTTCAGATCTTCATGTTGAACACTTCACCACTGCACAGGGACCATACTAATCTATACTAAAATTCTACAGCTAATCTATACTAAAGTTGGAATCATACAGAGCAAGCACATATATTGTAAACAAATTACTTGTTAATAAAATTTGTTGCATTAAGAGCAACTAAAGAGTGACGCGCTATATAACATTCCAAAATGAACTAAATGTGTCATTTATTTCTCCAATATAAACTGAGCAGAAAAATAGATTGTTGTGAATCAGTCATGGTTGTGATGTCATAATCATGAACTAATTTACCTAAAACTCCTTGTTCTGTCTACAGGACTTTATTCTGCCAGTTCACATAGAACTGCTAAGGTGTGTAGTTAATGCGGATAGTCTCTGGCAGAGTGAAAGGTGTGGGACAAAATGCTAATGCTGGTTAGCCTTTTGTCCCACACTTTTTATCAAGTCTATAAATAGTAACATAAATAAATGCATTGTTATTTTATGTGTGCTCCCAGCATATTGGAGTTGAAATGAAATAATACACATCAGCTAAAAGCACCTAATTTACATTCAGATCAGGATAGGTATAGGTATTGCAATAATTTGTTGTTTGTTGATGGGCACAGCGCTGTATGTCTCGGCCGTTGTCCAGAAGAGAAAAAGTGGGGAGACGAAACAAATGATTCTGAAAAGTGCTCTATAATGGTCCCGGTGCCCATGGTGGATGCGGTGGTATTGGTACGAGAGGATATGAAAATGGTTGTAATCCCTACGTCATTCATCCAAACTGGATGTATATACCCTCATTTTTAAGACAGAAGCCATATTTACTATTTATTTTCTGCTTTGATGTGCTGTGGTAGAAAACTGTATCCCAGAGGAAATTACTTATGTTACAACTTCACCAACACACAGAGACACATAGACAAGAACAATACAAAATATAGTATATATATATAAAATATATAGTCAAATAAAAGTAAAAACTCTCCAGAAATACTCGGAAAATGCTTCGTACTAAACACACCATGCACACCACACCAAAATGCTGTCATCAATAAGAGACATAGATATAAATACTATAGATTAGACTATAGACTATAGATAGACTTCTGCTGAAGTTTGCTAATTAACTCCAGTGAGAGTTTGGAGTTGCACTCTTTACCAACTCTGTTATTACACATAATAGTGACATCATTAGCATTGACACTGGACATGATATTACTGTTGCCTAAGTAGTGACATAAGTGACACAAGCAGGGACATAAGTGGTAATATTGCCTATGATGAGACTATTGCACATGACAGTATGATTAGTGACGTAAGTCACATAAGTAGTGACCTATGTAGTGAAATTGCATACGACAGACAATTGTACATAATAAACAATTTCACATAATAATAAATATAATACAGATATTGCATATAATAAAGATTTAAGTGTTTTTGCCACTATTGCCACTAGGTTCTAAACCTGCCTCCTTTCTGTTCCTGTGCCAGGGGCTCCATGTGGAGCACCACCCTCCTTTCCTAACACACACCTGCAGGGAAAGACAGGACTGGAGTTGGGTGATGAGCTTCTGTATGCCTGTAATCCAGGATTCACTCTGCCGAACGGAGAAACAGCCTTTAGCCTGCTGTGCGACAGCTGTGGGGAGTGGTACGGCCTGGTGCAGCTCTGTGTCAAAGGTGAGAGTATATACTGACCAACTATGATAAAAACATGTGTGATAAACATGGATAATAGTAGACTTTGTGTCTCTTATTGACTTCTGTACAAATAAATGCTTTTGTATAAAGAAGTTTCTCCTGGGTCTAATTGTGTTAAATCAGGATTTATGTGTTGTAAGTTTGAGACAGACAGGTGTGTTTGATGCTTTATAGATAATGACGAGGCCTTTATCGACTATGAAGACAAACTCCCAGACGACCATCGTCTCTATGAGGGTCTGGAAGAGGTGCATCGTGTGAGTCTGATGCCTGTGGTGCCCGAAATTGCTGACCATGAAGATGAGGAAGAATCTACACCTGAACCAGTCATGGCAGAGAAAGAGCAGAATACAGATAAGGATGACCTTGCTTTATCTGTAACAGAGCCCCCAGTGTCTCAGCTCAGCCAGAAACACATGTTCTGGTTCCCTTCAGAGGCTTTTCAGGAGGAAGAGCATCACTTCATTTCCACAGAACCACCAATTAAAGCCCCCGGCAATGAGAACCACATCGCAACCAAAACAGACGACAGGCAGCCAGGGACTGAGATGAATACAGAAGAAGAAATTGGAGGGTACATAACTCAGCCTCCAACTCACAAGCCTGTCAGTCACAGTGCGAACACCACAGAGGAATCCTGGCTAGATGGATACCCGGTTCCCCAAGAGGAGGAGAAAGCAGGCGCAGGGTCTACAGATGAGACAGAACCAGGGGTGGACACCAGTGACCGTTCAAATGTAGAGGAGTTTGAAAGTGTGACTGACAGCCCAGAAGAGGCTGATCTGGAAGAAATTATCACTGACCACCAGGGAAAAGGGACAGAGGGGGATTCTGAGACACCAGAAGGTCAGGGCTTTAAAAAAGGTATTGAAGAAGACACTGAGATTGTGACCAAAGGTCCTGGAGAGAAGGATTATGGGGGAGTGTTCCATGTCCATGAAGAAGAGTATCAAGGTGTGCCTGATACACCTCAAGGCAATTTTTCTGATGGGGTGACAGACCTGTCAGAAGAAATTACAGGGGTACCTACAGCAGAGGACATAGAAGGAGATGCAAAAAGGCCAGAGGAGGTGGGGTCTAAAGATGTAACCGAGAGATCCAAACACATCTTCCATGGCGCAACTGACAGGGCAAATGATGTGGAGATGAGCCCCACTACTTCTACCAGCCTCACTCAGATCACGGCCAGTCTAGACGACAAAAAACAGATGTTGTACACACCCGGCTCTGCCCCAGAAAACGTCAGCACCAGTCAAGACGGAATGGGTTTCGAACGTACCAGTACACCTTCAGGCATGGCACCTCGGGACACCACTACTACTCAAGATACTTTCGTCATTAGCAACGTGGTCACTCCCACAACCAGTGTCTCCTGGGAAACTAAAGATTTTGGCCACTTTCTAGAGCAGGATCCCACCAGAGGTGGCGAATCCCACAATGACCAGAACACAGCGGAAGGAGACACAGACCGTAGCCTGAATCACCAGGAAAAAGGAGAGGAGGGAGCTTGTGGGGACGACCCTTGCCAGGTTTCTGGCCATGGGCCAATAATTGCAGCCATCATCGTTGGAATAGTAGCAGCGGTTGTTCTCGTGGCTTTGGGTGTGTGGTGTTACAAAAGGAAGCAGCAGAAGAGCTCTCACTATCAGCTCAATGGAACTAACAGACAAACACAATGCATCGAGCTTCAGCAGACTGTATAGACACACAGCTTACACAAACACCAAACACATTTGAACATTATGATCTATGTACAAACACACACTAATCAACATATCTGGTGACTCAAGTTCCTGAATGTTTTAGTTCTCTCCACACTAGGGAAGGTGATAGCAGTTAGGAAATGTCTATTGCTTCAGCGTTTTGTCTATTTTTCACACTTGCTTTGCAGTGTGCCTCTTCATTTTTGTGTTATCTATTTTTGAAGCCTTCTTTTTTGTCTAGATTAGGTTTGTATATTTAATTTCACTAGGTGGACTGCATTTGTGAGGGTCCGTGTGCGCACGGGGCGTGTCTTTTCTGTGTTAACACATTTGTCTGTGTGTAGGCTTGTGCTTCTGAGAGTGAGTGTAAGTGTATGTGTGTGTTTCAGGAGATATGTGAGAGTGAATGCTGGATTCTGTGCGCTGCTGGAAGTCTCAATGTAACACGTAGGTGTCAGGCCTAGTTTGCGTCTACAGACGTTCCGACAACAGGAAGCGAAAGTGCACCTAATCGACTTCTTAAATGTTTGTGTTTATCTTAGTAATCAACATATACAAGCTTCATAATACTTTAAATATGTGCTGTATAGTTCTTCTTAATACTTTAAAGTTCAAACTACAAAAACATTACTATAGCGCTTCAAACGTATTCTCAGTATGCTGTGACCAGTCTAATCCACTGAATGGAAATACTGAACATTGCCATTTACAGATACAAAACATTTGGTATGCTTCAATACCTAGTGAGCTGCCTTTATCCTCCAGCTCTCTAGATGGGGCAGAAACATTTTAAAAGCTGGCTATATTTCAGCACTTCAAACACGGAATAATCTGTTGATGATCCTGCTTGCAGTTTTCACCTTTGCCACCAGCATCATTCCAGTATTCATCAAAGTTTAATGCGTGTGATGATTACTAGCTTAGTTGCTGGGCTAACTACAGATACACCCCAAAGAATCCTTGTAATTCTAGCTAATGGTCCAAGATGGCCTCACATAGCTGGGACAATTGATGTTACAAAGGTAATAATATTCGACAACAGGAGCATGGCATCTTTGTGTTAGTTAAGATACCATGTCAGTTTATACTAACTTGCCAGTTGAAACAATAGCCTGTGGTATAGAGCTAGCTTGCTAAACTACACAAAAAGACAAAAAAACATCGCCTCCATCCATCTTCAATGAAGTTTTCATTAAAACTTGCCATTGCATTGCATTCTGGATTACCGTATCAATTACAAATACATAAGATGCTGTTTTAAGATGTGGATGTTGCGTCATGTCTCAGGCAGCACATGTCATGCATCTAAAGTCCTGCCTGTGCAGACAATTTAGTGATACACAGGTTATACACAGATTGACTCGTAACCTGCAGGTCAGGCAGGGTTAGGTCAGCATATTAGAAAATTGCACAGATACAGGTAAAAAAATGATAACACAGTGTTCCAACTAAGCTTTAAGTAATGGACAGAAACACTATGGTTTGGGTGGGTGACCACTAATGATGTGTGGGTCAGGGCTTTTAATGACCTGCACCCCCCGCAAACTGCAGAAATATCGGTTTTTGACTAACGACAAGTCAGCCACTATTTTTTGTAGGTTAGGTGGGGCAGGTTGGCTCTTACAAAAAGATGGGCTTTAATAAAAAAGCCTTGACCCGCAGGTCACTAGTGGGGGCTGATAGCCAGTGTTTACTACTAAGTAAACCTATTCATGGATATAGTATTTCTTATTTAAGAGGTTTCATGAAAAAAAAACTCTAAATGCATTATAATACATACATTTCTGCTGCAATTATTGTATCATATCACAAGCATGTGAGTCTTCTGCATTAAATGAGTTTATGAAGGCCCTGCTAGTTAGCTATGTGGTGAATCAGGTGTTTAATGAGGCAGAACACATTTCCTGCCAGGACTGTAGTCTAACATGTGTTGCATTCAAATACACATAATTAATTAATAACAGTGTTCATAGCAGGGTTTTAAGTGCCGATAATTCCACACTATGTGTACATCTAGCACACTTGACTCAGAAGTTGTTTAATAAACAACCCTCTCACTGGAGAAGGGAGAAAACTAAAATGTGCAGAAGATGAGGTCACTAGGTCTGACTTTGTGAATCCCTGGATCAAAGGTTGTACAAATATGGCAGAATGGACAGTATTTATAAGAAGATTGTTTGTTGGGGTGGCTACATGAATTGAACCTCTTGGGTGTAACATGTGTTGTGCTATTGTCCAGTTATAGAAGATGACACTGACAATGACTTTTACTGTGCACCAGCTTTTTATAATTGAACAGCTTTTCACATCTCACTGTCAATCAGTGATATTTGGTGTGGGAAAGCTAGGGGCGCTGCTCAGTCTGCTAAATAATCTACTGTTTGCAAGGATTTATTAGCTGTTTTCAAAATACTTGTCTGCTTAAATTCTTATGCAGAGATCTGTGTAAAAGAAGTAAAAAACTGTTCTAAACTGTCACTGTTATTACATTTCTGTTCTATGCTCTTAAGCAACAAGATCCTTTGATTACTGGGTCATGAGGGAGTACTAAAGTTCTTTTGCGCTTTGTTGGCATTTACACACCACTGAGCTGACAGAGACAAATGGTACATTATGTTTAGTGATTAGAATGCAAGAACAAAAATGCGACAAACATATTCTCTTGCCTGTGTTGTGTGACAGGTATATTTGGATGCTTTTGTTTATTTATATAGCTTTGTGTTATGTTCCTATTTCAAGACTGTCTGTATTGAAAGATTACTGTACCATTTCCATATAAGAAGTTACTGGTTTTAATCACATGTCATATTTTTGTATGGTGTGGTGTGGAATAAAAGTAGTGTCCTCTCCCTTTATTCCACAGTTTTTTCATGTTGAAGCGAGATCACTGACACAGAATTCTCCAACAAACACCTAGAAAGACAAATTCGCTTGGTGTACCTCACCTACAGTACTATTCTTTCCTTATTCACAATGTTCTAGAATCTTCACCCCATTCAAAATATCCTAGAATGTTCACCCCATTTAAAATGTTCTAGAAGGTTGACCATATTTGCAGTTTTTGAAAATTCCTTTGTTCAGTAGCCAGTCGGTTCTTTTTCTGGAAGATTATAAAGTCTGTTAGAATGTTGGGGAATATTTGATCAGCTTTGAGCTTTGCCAGTCCTCAAAAGACACTTCTTCCAAAAGTAGCTGTGCCATTTGATCACTGTAATGCCATTTAATACCATTTTAGTTGTTGATATGACTTTGCCCATTAATATCTTCCAGCTTCAAGTACCATTTCATACCATATGTCCCTCACCAAAAGCCTAGGAGGACTCTAAGTACCTGACACCGCTTTGTGACTATGCAGACTCCCACCTGGTTGTTAGTATTAGATGAGAAAGTGACACTCCTTCAAAAGAGAACATAAGCAAAGTGAATAATGAATAAAATCAAATACTGTTATAATTATTATTGTATGTTGGTGAAATACATTTATTGGGCCTGCAGGTTCTACTGGGAGTGCCCCATTAGGGTTTGTTTTATGTAATACCTTCTGTCAAGTCTAATTTGACCAGTACTGCTAAAAGTTTATGTGATGTATCAGGTACTTTAATGTGGCTATTTAACAGATAAGCATTAGTGTGACAAACTAACCGAATGGTCAATAAAATTCAATCCCTTTATGAAACCTGTGCATGAATTTTGCTCTTTGTGTATGCGGGTGGGTGAATTTGTGAGTGTCTTTGCCCTGCAAACCCGAACTTGTTCTCAGCACGAGAGGAAGTTTGAAAACCATAAATCATATTTTTGGTGGTATTTGTACTAGCTTGTGAGTATGTTGCAGTGCTTAAATTAGGACATTTAGATCATCACTGAACAGCACACTCAGGTACTAAAAGAATATTCAGGATTACAAAACACACCCACACTCACACACACACCAAGAAGAGGGACAGAGGCTCATTTAAAGGTATTTGAACATGGAGTATCTGTGCAGTTTATCACACCATAGTAGGAAAAGTTCACAGAGAGAGAGAGAGAGAGAGAGAGAGAGAGAGAGAGAGAGAGAGAGAGAGAGAGTCGGAAAGAATTATGTGTTTCAGCAAAGAAAAATGAGAAGAGTTTGAGTGTGTGGGTGAGTGTCTGAGTTAACATTCCCATTTAAAAATCACATGTTTGAACTTAAGATCCAGTGTTTAGTCTTTGCTGTTAAATTTAGTTGAAGCACTTCAGGGTGTGCACTGCTAATTTTGAGCACAAGTCTAGGAATTCTGTCTGTCTGCACACGCTGTTAAACTTTCCAACACACAGCCCTGCGGAGATTTTGGCCACTTTACAATATTGTACAATATTTTAACAGTTGTAAAACTGTTCATCTTAGCAATATTTTTGGCATCCGATCACCACCAAAACACATGAAGAGATTCATTCCAAAATGCTGTATATTCATTGGTGACAGTATAAAAGTATAACTGCCGACGTATAATGGAAAACATTTTTATGTCTATAATAAAGGCACTATTAATCTCAATATAAGATTGATATTTAATGTATGTGAAATCCCACACCAAACACTCTTAATCATTGAAGGGGCACTGTCTTTAATGTGTTTTGTAATGAAAGTGCAAGAATCTTCAGAGTGTTTGCTATTTTGATATTAATGCCATAATGATTAACTAATGTTTGTCCCACAGAAATAAATACTTTCATGTGTCAATACAAAATTATACAATATTTTGTATTGTTCTTTCAAATTGAGTAACATTACTTGCACCCGATTCTAATTTTGCACTCTTGTGAGTATATGTACATCATTTGTATTATTAATTTTATGCTGTTTTATTTTTCTGTGAGGTGTCCTTACAGACATGTGCCTCAGATGGCATCTTTTAATAATAATAATTATCATAATAATCATAATAATCTCCCTGAGCCTTACTTACACTCCCAACATAAAAGGACAAAAAGTGACAGCAGTGAATACAGAACACTGTAATTTATTATAAAAGTCAATTCTTTGATTCATTCCTCAGAATTCCAGTGATTGTACAGTAAGGGTGCATTGTACTAATGATTGTCAATGCATTGGTATGGAACATGAGGTTGGTAAATATAGATTAAAAAAGCCCCTCTGTCACCTGAAATAAATATGGCACACATACCAACCCTGGAAAATTCTAGTTCATAGTTCTGTTTTTGCCCACTTTTTGGGTATATTCAGTGCAAAAAATGTTCATTAGCCTACTCCTCTTCAGCATCCAGATACTCATCTAGAAACTCCAGAACCTCCCCCTGAAAGAGAGAGACACAGAAAGATGTTACCGTACCTCCAGCTCCTGGAGAAAATAAAAGCTGGTGTGCGGCCCCTAGTGGGCAGTACTGAGCTGCCGACTCTGAATTTATGAGCTCACTGTGCACCCCAGTGGCTCCGAGCGTTACAGCATGCAGCGAACATCGCGCTCCTTTTGTAACAGAAATTCCTGCAGTTCAGTGATTTTCCTGATCAAACAAACTCCTATAGATGATATTAGCTAGAACCTACAACAATGACATGTATACTCTGCTGACAAACTCAGAGGACAGTTTCACAGCATCTACTGAAGAGCACCAAATAACTGTTGGCAACAACCAAATAAATCGGTGGACTATTTTTAATAAAATTATCTGATTTTAAATACACATCTTTGACCAGATCATTTTTAATACATTTTAAAAATACATGTTAATAATCAACTTAAAGTACCAGTGGCAGTGAGTAAAGTGCCCCTCTTATTACAGTGATTCCTGCAGTTTACTGAAACTCCTGTTTAAATAAATCTGCTTCCACTTGTCAGTTACTCGTCAGATTTGGTTGTTGTGCTGAGAAGTGTGGCTCTATTAGCCAAGACATGCTTTTGCTACTGTTTTAACGCATGTTTATCATTTACTGTGCAGTTTTAGAAACCACATAAAGAAGACCATTTAAAATGACTTGACATGGTTTAAGGCAAATTATTTAGGGTTATTTAGGAATGGCGTCAGGATGCAAACTGAAGTACTGTATATCTAGTTTTCATCACGTGTTAGCTATGTGTCTTGGGTGGTGTAAAAATGGTTTTACTCTGTTACTCCATTTAAGGAAATGACACTGAAAAATGTTACTGGTTCGAAGAAAAAGAAGAATGTATCACCTTGTTTTGGCCCCGGGTCTCCTATCTATGCTGCCTTTAAGTAACACTTGTTGTGTGCTTATTCTATTGGCTAATTTTGCAATATAGAAAGAAGAGAAACCTGATGTCTTTTTTTAGTACATATCATATTGGCAAAAAAATAATACCCCACCAAAACACAATGATGAAAATAAAGAGAATGAATGTTATCATGTTGTCTGTTGTCTCTGCTACATCTACAATGTTCGATAATGAAAGATTTCCATAACAAAACACAGTGTTAATAACTGACCGTGTTGGGCACGTACCTTTAAAAAAGTAATTAGTTACAGTTACTAGTTACTTCTCACAAAAAGTAACTGAGTTAGTA
>JBBJLR010000145.1:12811690-12828359 GCA_037577145.1 Brachypetersius gabonensis
AACGGGGAAACAGTAATTCGTTAGATTACTCGTTACTAAAAAAAGTATCGCCGTTAGTAACGCCGTTTACTTATAGCACCGTTATTCCCATCACTGATAACTGAACATGTGTAACACATTCTGTTTTTCTCACCTCATCATCATGTCGAAGTTTTTCTTGGGCAAATTTTAACAGCTCCAACTGCATCGTCGTCTGATTGTAGTACCGTAGAGCTTCCTGTTAACAGATATGCACAAATAAATTAAACATCACAGTACTCACATAAATCACCAGGAAAACTGTGTTTCCTGTTTTTAATGTTATTAAACATGTAGCATGTTTAAGATTTAGGGATGCGCAAAGCTACTCGAGTACCCAGCAATCTTATTCTACACGTCATGTTGCTTCTACTTCTTCTTTTGTTCTGTTCACTTTCCTGCTGTAAAAATAAATTTTTTACACTTGTGGGACTAATAAAGGGTTGTCTGATGTTCTCCTTACCGGTTAACCTTTTAAGTGCAGGTTTTCAACTGAGCTGTAAAGTGGGTTGCACATATTTTAAATGACTTGTAGTATATGTGTACTCTATGTTTAAGTGTGGTATATGATACTTTGCCTCAATGAAACACAACTACCTAACATGGATTTACAAAGTGTAACCCTTACCCTAAATGTAGAGATTTAGTAGCAGATTCTCTTCTTTAGTTTTGGACTGGAGCTACAAGGTGAATGTAGCTAGCATGAAATGGAGTTCTATGTCCCCAAACATTTAGAGAAAATACACTTCTAATACACAAAACTAATGATGAAGACTTTTAACACCAAATGTTTTTGGCCAATTGCATTTAGGGTAAAGGTACTGTGTAAACTATAGGTTACAGTGAACATATCTGTGACAATGTTAAGGATGTGAGTAAGAAGACAGAGGTTGTACATCTGTGACGAGGTCAGCTGCTATAGCTAGAACCAAAAATGATGACATGGTATCCTCTGTTTTCAGTGTTCCCTTGAGTACAATTTCATTTCATCTACTGAGGACCAAAAACTCATACAGGGTCCTCCCACAGCACCAGTTAACTCTAGTGTTAGCTGTATCTCATTCACGATTTTATTAATCTGTTTTAAATAAAAGTCTACGGTCGGATAATTTTTTGTTAATTCCAAATTTCAGACCGCTTGCTCAGGTGTACCACTTTGCATATTACGCTACATTAATAAAATAACACATTCTTCATTATATCCTAAAAACACTTTTGTATGCATGTCCCTAATATGAGTGTCTGTATTGGTAAAGATATGAAGCACTAACTGGTCTGGGCAGGAAGTCCTCATCAGTGAGACCCCACTTCTCTCTGTGGTACTGATAATACACCACATTACTCTTCATCACCTCATCACTCGGGTCAAAGAGCATGTAGCTCGCCACACAGGGAACCGCATTTTTCAGGTCGTTCACTGAAAACAGGAGGAAACACACAGTATTAATAAACAATGGGAGTAATCTTATGGGTATTAGTGTATAATATATCTTATGGGTATTATTTTGTGTGTGTGTGTCCCTATTTCTTGCTGCAAAGCAACAACTTGTGACTGATTTGAAAGGAATTATTCATTTTTAAACCCACTATAGAGCCTTTAGACTTACGTTTATAATAGGCAAACTGGAGGTAGTGATACATAGTCGCCACAAACTTCTCCACGACAAATCCCCCAACAACTGGTGTGAGATCACTCTCACAATTAGCTTTACGCTCAAGAACCTCAGCATAGTGATCTATAGAGACAGAGAGAGCAAGAAAGATGGACATAAAAACAGAGGGATCTAAGCGGCAAATAGAATCACAAATAGTTTTATTCTGTTACAAAAGTGAATGGGAATTCCTTTACATTTAACTTCACAGTTGGGAAAGAGAAGAGGGAACCAACCTGCAATTGAGGGATAGAAATCTTTAAATTCTCTGATTTCTCTCGTGCCCTCTGAGGCAGCGATACATTCATCATAAACCTTGAAGAAGTCTCGGAGAGCCAGCTCCATGTCTGATACAGATGTGCGGAAGTTATCACCATTATATGCCCTCACTGCACGAATGAACAGTGTCTGCAGAAGAAAACACATTCGGTCATGGCGTTAATCTACTAAGTTACAGCATGCATTATTATCAGCGTCTTCCAGTTGAGAAAAAGAGACAAGAATACAATTCCATTCTATTAAAGCTATATTAATGTGGGGGTCTGTTCCCTCACCTTCACTCATCTGTGTAAAAGTGACAATGACTGTGATTTGATTAGATTTGAGAAGGTACAGAATGGGGCTGCACAATATATAACCGTCATCACGATAGCAACAATATACAATATACACATCGCGAAAGACTGCAATTGAACTGCAATAAATGGTGTTTTTCCAAAGCTCTTCACCGAGTGCCACAGAGAAGAGGGCAAAAACGTCACTGGGCAGTTTTCTTCACCTTCTGTGCTGTTACAGATAGTTCCTTTTACTATTTTTTTCTGGCTAAGATCTTACTATAATTTAAATGATGTTTACATTTATTTAAGATTTTAAATTGTTTTAAAAATATTTTCAAATTTTTTCAACAATGTTCAATGGTTCAAATGTTTTAGGGGAGGCGTTAAATGCTCTGTTTAAGTAAATTCTTTTTTGCATTTCATTTTTTTCCTGCACTGTAGTCTTTGTTATCAGCAAATCCAAAGCAGAAAAACATTAACACTATAAAGGCTAGGTTTTTACTTACTTATCGTATGTGATATCGCCATCGCAACACTCAACAACATTATCGCATATTGCATGTTTTCCTGATATCGTGCAGCCCTAGTACAGAATCTCATACTGCAGTATCTGTCATAACGTTGTGTTTATCGTCAACTAGAATAAATGTTGTCTTGTCCTGTAGTTTTGTTGCTCTTCTTGCACTCTGTGTACTTTGTCATGTCAGCACTTGTAGTCTTGTGGTGTTTCTGTTTTTGTTCTTTGTGTTGCACCTGGAGGAACGTGATTTCATTACACCACCTACTGTGTAAATGGTTAAAATGACAATAAAACTACCTGAATTGACTTGACTTGATTTAACAGTCTCACATGATGTGACATTTGAAAAACTATGTAGGGCCCATAGCTATTATATACACTGACCTCAGTGGCCCCAGCAGCACAAAAACAAATATAACAATCAAAAACACAAACCTTTCCAAAGACCCTTTCTGAGTGTGTGTATGAGTAATCTGTTAGTGTATGCCTGTTCGTCTTGCCTCATATGACTTGGTCTCCAGGTCTTTTAGGTGTTCCTCAGCTCCTGGCAGGCTCTTGTAGTAGTTCATGTTCCTCTGCATCATCTCATCATCAGGATGCTTCAGCAGGAAAGTGTGTGCGGCAGACACGGCCTTGGCCAGGTTAGCACTCTGAAACACACACATGCACAGGGATAAACAGACATTCTCTAGATCAGTGTTTTTTAACCCTAGTCTGGTGGGTGAAAACCCAAGCCTAGGACTCATGAAAGCAACTAGTAGACGATCTTGATCAAGTGTCTAAGAGCAGGAGAATACAGACGAAACACAGGGAACAGATTTCATTAAGCAGGGCAGGAGGTTTCCAGGACTGGATCTAACAGCCACAGACTTTTACTCCAGTATAACTCAGTAACAACGATATAACAGTAAATTAATCTGCACATATACCAAATCTAACCTTCACAACTAGTTATCACAGGATAATAATCTAAATTTGATGTTTTGACAGTCATTATTGCATTTTAGTGGTTTCCACTCTTAGGCATATCTCTGCCTTTTTTTGTTTAGTAATTCCTCTGCTCTAATACAGCCACTTCAACTGAACAAGAGGTTATTAATCAAAGGCGTGCGATAACCTGCAGGGCAATCGTGAGATTAAATGACACATGCAAAGACCAAACACAGACTGTGTGCCAACAATGCACTCTTAGTTTTGGAAAGCACATTTAAGTCAGGTTACTCCAAACCAGTACTAAATGACTTTAGTAGAAGTTCTATTTATTTACCTATAGTATTTACATCCAGCTCTCTTTCTGAACACGGCATTTTGTGTATGTGGCATAGTGTGTTTGAGTATTTTCTGTAGAGTTTTATATAGTATTTTGTATTGCTCTGGTCCTTGTGTGACTCGAGTCGTAGCATGAGTAGTTTCCTGAATAGGGTTTTGCGTTTACCTGCGGCACCGTTAATGTTTTCTGAGCCTGGTTCATAGCAGAACTAACAGTTAGCGTTTGGGGGGGGGGGGCGGTCCACCTCTGTACACGCACTATACTCACTTTGAAGTAGGCGAACTGCAGGTATTTGTAGGGCTCTCGTCTCTCGAACTGCTCCACGGTCTCTCTGCTGGGCAGAGTCTGTCTGAAGGCAGGCAGGCCCTGCTTGCAGCGCTTCAAACACTGCGCTCGCTTCATCACGTTCCCAAACGCGCGCAGCTCCGGAAAGGCGTCGAAGCGGTTCTCCTGGTCCAGGCGCATGGAGCTGCAGTTCAGGTTGCAGAACGCCTCGCTGTCCCGCAGGAGCCTATAGAGCCGCAGACTCACCTCCATGTACTCCACCGTCTCGGGCCACTTCTCCGAGCTGTACTGGTCCAGTGCGTGGCGGTACGCGGAGTCCAGCGGCATGAGCTCGTGGCGCGGGAAGCTGCGGAAGCTGTACCGCTCGTACTGAGCACGAGACCAACAGGGGAAGCCGATCAGAACCAGAGCCAGAGCGAGCCATGGCGAACAGGGGGCCATTTTGGTCCAATGGAAGAGTTTGGAAGAAAGTTGGAGAAGAAGGAAGGAGGGGGGAGGTCAGCTGGCTCTCCACGTCCTCACCGTATGCCCTCCTCCACCCCTGCACCCCTCCACCGCTCCACCCTTCCCCCCGAGCCCTCACAGCACATCAGATCCACACGGATCCGCCTGGATCTGCTCTTCAGACACAGAGGAAAAGGCCGTCTGTAGACTACAGCAGTTCACTGAATATAAATCATTCGTGTGACAAAGTTCACTGAGAAAAAAAAACATTACTGCAGCAACATGGAGAACTGTAAGAGTAGATTCAGCTGCTGTTGCGCATCAAATCAATGTCTTGTACTTTAAAACTGGCCATGAATGATAAAGGCATTAGTTTTTTTCAGTTTCCCCAAGTTTGATGACTTCTTGGCCTTTCACCGTCTCCATTTAAAATACTTGTAAGCAGGCCATTCAGAGTTAGATCATACTCCCTTTGTGAGATTATATACTAACAGTTCTTAGCTATTACAAGGAAATGCTAAAAAAAGAGGACGAGAAACACAACTAAGACACTTCATAAGTCTTATAAAAACAACACAAACTAGCAAGTATTCACAGATTGAAAACAATACAGATACCTCCAAGGACTGTTTTGAATCGTTGCAAACAATGAATACAAAGTGTTTACATGCAAATTGCAATTATTTATATGGTAATTAATCATCAACTAAACTTTCGTGATCCTGAATAAGACCTTATGTCTTATTTTAATTGCAGTAGATTAAATTGAACACTATAGTGTTTACTGGAGGTGAATACAAGACAGAGCTAATCCAAAACTGGGGATTTTGCAGATTTTCATGTTTTTGCTGAAACTCCGGTTTAAATTTTTGACCACTTCTGGTCACCTATAATTCTATACTTCTAACGACCCCCGTCGTGCAGTTCTTCCTCCTCCTCTCTCTGCCACGTAGGAAACGCCGCGTTAGTCCCACACTCATGCACGATTTTCCTGTGTAACGTGAGACCAGCTCGACTCATTTCTTCTTCCACCCGTATTTAAAACAAATCTGTGCTTCCTTTGCTTCCCCTCGCCTAGCGGTTCTCTGCATCATGTGCCACGATTGGCTGTTGAATCCTGCTTCCAGCGCTACGATTGGCTAATAGTTCCATCTATCAATCAACCAGCTACAAGTATCCAATCACAATGATAGCTCTTAGCCAATCCTGTTGTTTGGGAAGCATGAATGGAGAAATGCTTGCAAGAGGGGAGGAGGAGCTAGAGGAGGCGGGGCTTGCCGGAATATGGGTGCGAAAAAACAGGACTATACGAAAGCCTAAAGAAAAGTTTAGTGCCTTTGAAAGAAAAAATTTAGTCGAAGGTCGCGGCCCGGGATACCACGTCAACAAATCTGCACTGAGAGTCTGCAGCTACACGTCCCGAGAGCTGTGGGGCGGCTGCAGTGGAGAAGATCACGGGCAAAGAAGGGTTACCCACCGTGTCAGAGTGCAGAGGGAAGATGAGACAGAGCCTGACAGCGAGTATGATTTTTCTGGCGTTTTTTGTCAGTTTCGTGGCGTGCAACGCCCCGCCGGTCCCGTTAGATGACATCGTCGTGGAAAAAACGTTCACATCCGAGAAATGCGACCGGGCCGTACAGACAGGGGACTTCGTCCGGTACCACTACAACGGCATGTTCCCCGACGGCAAGAAGTTTGATTCCAGGTAAAAAGCACCAAAAACAGTGAAAATCTCAGCTGGCATGTGCCATTGTGTTCACTAATTCAGCCCATGCTCCAGCCACGCAGGCACAACTGAAAACGTGTCTAAGTAGATTTACAAAACAAGAGCGTATAGGAATTTAAATAATGTTTGAATCTGTCGGCAAAGCCTACAGGCCTAATGAATGAATGAATGAGTTGCAGATGGGTTCTCAGATGACTGGTAGTTAAACTGAAGCAGTCCCTGAGGCTGCTGCAGTTTTTTTTAACAGATTATCTTATTAATAGTATGTACTACAGGTGATCTTATTAATAATGGTTAATTTATAATCTTCTCTCTGTATTTGCAGTTATGATCGTGGCACCACATACAACGTGTTTGTTGGCCGGGGGCAGCTGATTGCAGGGATGGACAAAGCATTGCTGGGCATGTGTGTGAATGAGAGACGTCTAGTCAAGATCCCTCCAGAGCTTGCCTATGGAAAGAACGGCTATGGTAAATTCAAATAAATGTATATTTTAGATATGAATATAATATATATTTCTAACTAAGGATCACTCACATACAGTGTATTAATGTTATGCATAAAATGGGATCAGTTATATGATCATCTTCTTAAAACTATTATTTTATTACCCTGATGTACACGTATGAGTGCATATTGAGATCCATTTCTCTCTCTGAGTATATAATTATGTCATTATCTGCAAGGGTTTACCTGGCTGAGATTCACAGTCTCCCCCAGTCTACACACACACACACACACGCACACACACTCACACACACTGCTTTATTGTGGAAGGAGTAGTGGGGGATGTTATGCGGCATGAACAGTGTAAAGAGGGAAGGTGTTTGTGTAGGCCAGAGAAGAGGATGCTGGTAGCGGGGGTTGGACTGACAGATAGAGGGAGAGGTTAAAGAGAGAGAGAGAGAGAGAGTAGCTGGGGGTGGAGACTTCCGCGAGGAGTGACTTTGGAAAGGAATTTTTAGCCATGTCCACATGTTGGTACTAGTTAGAAAGAAAATGAAGCTCAGATGAGTGAGGCTGTATGTTATGGACACTCATCAGTGAATGTTATGAGAATACCAAGTAAGATTAAAGCCATTTTACAATTTGCCATGCGTTGATCTGTTGCGAAGGCAATCTACAGTGGCCTGATGTGTTTATACCAAATATCAAATTATATTTATTTTTAATGTATTTCCTGTTTTGAAGGAAAATGTTTTTGCAGCACCTATATCATGCACGTAATCACAGGTTGTGGCACTTTTGGAGCGGCCACAACTGCATCCACACACTAATTTGGTCTTTCATATCACTGTAGAATTTGAACTCACTCTTCTTTACAGAATAGCCTCAACTCGGCCACATTGGAGAGATTGCAAACATGAACAGCCTGTTTTAGGTCCTGTAACAGAGTCTCACTTGGGTTTGAGTCAAGACCGCCACCATGATTTTTCATTCGGGAATGCTATATAAGCTTTATACAAGATGAATCGGGACCATTTTCTAACCAGAATCAGAATAAAAAAAACTTTACTGAAAATAGCTTGAAATCATCAGAGCATAGAGCATTATTACAAAAAGCTTGGGGGTCTTCAAGGTAAATGCATGAGGAGACTTTATGGTCCTTCAGATTATAAGTGGTTTTTGCCTTGTAACTCGCCCATGGATAGATTGTTTTGCCCATTCTCTTGCTAATGCTGGAATTCTGACCTTATTTGAGCTAAGCAAGTCTTGCAGCTCCTTAAATGTTTGTCTTAGTTCTTTTATGACTTTGTGTTGAGTCATTGCCGCACTCTCAGAGCAATTTTGATAGGCCAGACAGTGGGAAGATACACCGTGTTCGGAGATAATGTCTACCACTGTGGTTTGAGGGGCATGGAGTCCCAAAACCTCAGACATGCCTTTGTAACCCTTCTCAGACTGATGCCTCAGTAACTGTTTTACAAATCTCTTCTGGAATTTCCTTTGATCGAGGGATAGGTTGCTCCCCGTAGTCTGTTTAACACGGCTGTGAAGGTTCTATTTATGTGATGTTTGGATTTAGCATGACTGGCAGTAATCAGACCTGGGTGTGTCCATTCTGGTGTATCCCAATTATCAGCTAAATTCTGTTCATTATTCAACTGAATAATTGATAGGAAACTACTTGTTCACATAGGGCCAGTTAATGTTAGATAACTCGTTTTTTTCTTCACTGATAATTTGAAAACGTTGTGTTTACTGAGTTGCTTTGTTTCACGTCTTGTTGTGGTCTTGTGTTTATTTTCCCCTCTATGCACCAAAGTCACCACCCTTTTTATGAAGGGACTATAATAATTGGTTAAGTCAGGGAACACGTGTCAGTGTAAGCCATTCAGAAGCAGAGGTTGCACTGAATACACAAGCAAGCGCAAAGAGTTGATCTATATAAATGTATATGTATATATAATATATATCTAACTAGATATATAGAATCAGAAGACAGCAAATACATGCCATTATGTATAAATATTGTTGTACTGTGTAGATAAATGTAAATACTATTCACTACACTTAATTCCAGGCTGGCTTTTGCTAACCTAAAACATGTCACAAGAATCAACAGATGAAAAACATATTGACAGTTTGCGATGCAATTCTAGAAAACAGAAATGGTCTTTTTTCTACAGGTGACATCATTCCTCCTGATTCGATCCTGCACTTTGATGTTTTGCTGCTGGATATCTGGAACTCAGATGATAAGGTGCACATTCAAACCTATTACAAGCCAGAGCAATGCAGCCGCGCTGTGGAGGTCTCGGACTACGTGCGCTACCACTACAATGGCACTCTGCTAGATGGCACTCTGTTTGACTCCAGGTAAGGAAACTGCACTGCCGGCTGTGGTAAACCATTAGTAAACCACTAACTACAGTCTTTACATGCTAAAATAACTTATTTTTTACAAGTTCTTACAGTTACAGTTAGTTCTGACTTACTGAGTTGTTCGACTTTTAACTTGTCTTTGTGAGTCTTGGTTCCTCTCATGGTTTCCTACCCTTAGAGATTCTTCTCACATTAGGCGTTCAGATGCAAATTTTTGTAACCTTCTTTTTGACAAAGTCTTTTGGAAAAAGAGCAATACAATTATAATCACAGCATCTGGATCCAACTGCAGGTTTATAATTCTGTTAGCAATAGTTATTGTTCAGTAACTACGATAAATTGTTTTCTAACTACTACAAAAATAATATGTAACAGTTATGAGAGAGAGGAATTGATCTTTCAGGTTCAATTGCCATCCATTATGTATGTCTATATGTATGCCAACAGCAACTAGCATGCTGCATTTTACAGCAGATACTCTGTTTTGTACATTTGTACACTTCAGATTTTGTGTACACTTGCAAAAGTTTGATTATATATTTTTATATTTGTAATGTTTATTTGAATATGTATTTTTCACATTTTATAAATTCTTAGTTCTAGTCCTCGATTTTCTTTGTAATTTATTTCACAATCTCACAGACGTTTCAGGGGCACATTTCACTGCACGTTGAATAACTGTGTATGTTCAAGACTCTTTAATCTTCAGTGGTCAGGGTGGCTGACATTGTGCCGCCAGGTTTTGTGGATGTGTTTTTATGTATTTCCCATGAATCCTCATAACTGCTCTTTCTGTTTGCCTTATTATCTTGTTACAGTCACACACGCATGAGGACCTATGATACATATGTAGGGATTGGATGGCTGATTGCTGGTATGGACCAGGGGCTGCTTGGAATGTGTGTGGGTGAAAAGCGCATCATCACGATGCCTCCCTCACTTGGATATGGAGAGCACGGAGATGGTAAAAATGGCTCGTCTGATCCAAGCTTTCGCTTTCATTCAGATTCTGAATTACACCATAATACCCTTTAAGACTGTAAAGATTGCAGTAACAAAGTATTTATTAATTAAATCTAACATCAAACTGTGAAAATACAATAGACACAAAACTCCATCATGGTTGCAATACCTTTAAGTCATGCGTGAACACACCACAGCACAATGCATTTAACCCATTCACCACGTGAAGCAGTGGGCTGCCACCAATGAGGGGTGCCCTGGGCACAGTATGTGCGGATGGTACCCTGCTGGGATGGGAATGAATGATGGGAAGACTGAATGACAATCACTACAGTACACTACAGTACTTTAAGTGTTCAAGTCTGCACAAAGTAATAATCACTTATAATCACGATAAAATCAGACACCCTCTTTAAAAGAAATTAGATCTGTATGTCCCAGAATGCACCATTTTGACAATAAACTCTCTCACTCTCTTTTCAGGCAGTGATATCCCTGCTCAGGCTTCTCTGGTGTTTGATGTTGTTCTGTTGGACCTTCACAACCCCAAAGATGAAATCACTGTGGAGGTCCAGAATCTTCCAGAATCCTGCATTCGGAAGAGCAAAGAAGGAGACTTCATGCGTTATCACTACAATGGGACACTCCTGGATGGAACCTTCTTTGACTCCAGGTTAGTGGAAAACTAACAGAACTAACAGTTTTTCAATTTGTCAACCCACCGAGTAGAACTGAACAGAATACCAAGTGACTCAGTGTTTATGCAGATACAGAACAGTTCTACTTTACTACGCAATATTTACTACGTAATATGTTTTGTTTTCATAAGAGCTCATTCCCGAGGATTCTTGGCGAGGATAAAGGACTTGGTTAACACAAACTTTATAATAATATGTAATGCAGACAGGCTTATCAAGTCCAGGAGTCAAGTAAAGTAGGTTTTATTGTCATTTCGACCATGCACACGCAGTACACAATGAAATGAGATAACGTGCCTCCAGGACCACGGTGCTACACAAGAGCAGCACAGAACAGAACAGCACACCACAAGTGCAAACAGGGCACAAAGGTGTCCAAGAAACACAAGTGCAACAATACAATTAGACACGACGTGACAACATGGAAAGTAAAAAAGTGTAAAGTGTAAACATTTAGTGTAATCATTCGTTATATGTTTACATATATATGCATGTTAATGTTTGTGTACTTGTGTGTGTGTTTCAGCTACTCAAGGAATCGTACATATGACACATACATTGGGAAAGGCTATGTCATTGCTGGGATGGACCAAGGTCTTCTGGGTGTGTGTGTTGGAGAGCGCAGACGAATCACTATCCCACCTCACCTCGCATATGGGGAGGAGGGGACAGGTGTGTATAGCGAAAGAAGTTAGAAATGGAAAACTATTGCATACTTGTCCCAACAGTGCTGTCTGCAGACATAACGATGCCGAACATTTTCTCATTCAGTTACACTACCATTCAAAAGTTTTGCCACTTATCTATTGGACAGTTGTTCAATGAACAACTATAATGAAAACATGTCAAATAACATCCTATTAACTGGTTGTGTTAAATGCACTCATGAACTTGTCAGATGATCCACATAATAATTGTTATTATATTAGGCAGCTTTTTGTAGGTTAGTAGTGATGAATAAAAAATGTTTCCTGGCCAGGCAAATGTAGAAAATCTCTGTGTGTTCAAAAACTTTTGTCTGGTAGTGTACATGAGGATGTTTTGCCTCATCAGAGCTTCAGGCAAACTGTGATGCAGGGACAGCAGAATTGATAAAATGAGCTGTAATACAGGATGATGAAACTGGATGCAAGCTCAAAACCTTAAAATCTTGCTCCTTTTAACTCTTGGCTGGTTTGCACTTCTGTTCAGTTTACAATTCAAATACATAAGATCATGTTCATTAGTTAATTTTTTCCTCATTCTTGTTTCGGTTTCTCTCAGGCACTAAGATCCCTGGCTCTGCTGTGCTGGTGTTTGATGTCCACATCATTGACTTCCACAACCCATCTGACTCGGTGCAGATGACCAGCGAAAAGCCAGAGCATTGCAACTACACTACCAAACGCGGCGACTTTGTCAAATACCACTACAATGCCTCACTTTTGGACGGCACTTACATCGACTCCTCGTTAGTAACACATAATTACATGCAAA
This sequence comes from Brachypetersius gabonensis, assembly GCA_037577145.1. Lineage (NCBI taxonomy): Eukaryota > Metazoa > Chordata > Actinopteri > Characiformes > Alestidae > Brachypetersius > Brachypetersius gabonensis. The sequence goes on from JBBJLR010000145.1 coordinate 12,824,127, forward strand.
ATTGAATGTGTTATCTTCCATTTTTAGTCATGAAGGTCATGAAGTGATATTAGAGTCCCTACGCAACATACATGAATGTTTATAGATCATTCATATTAAAATTCTTAAATAATTTGAACAATACATTTTAATAACTGAATAATAGGTAAGAAGTGTAATAGGTTAAGACTTTCATCCATTGCTCCATGGTGCTCACATGCTCTTTAAAATAAAAATAAATAATTCTAATGTTTGTCCTGTGCAAGTTCACAACCTTCAAATAATATCCAATAAGCTGCAAAGTTATAAAACAATGGAGGCTATAGTGCATAAATTTATAATTAAATTACAGTCAGAATGTCACATCTGTACAATCTGATGACAGAAAATTGTAGTGTAATACTTATATGTAATTATTGTATATGAAATAACACATGATTAATATGGCTACTGATTCCAAACTTTTGAATGGTGGTATAATTGACCTCCTCTTGTGGCAGAAACACAAATCCAAACATTTCTTCCATGCTGGTACAGTTGTTGTAGCAGTGCTGAAGAACTAAGGCTTTCTACTTCAGTGACTGACAGATCATCATTAGACTAAATCTGTGTGTGCATGCATGTGTGTGTTCAGGCGCAGATATGGAAAGACATATGATGTGGTTCTGGGAGCAGGGCAGGTGATTCCAGGCATGGAGCAGGGTCTGCTGGAAATGTGTGTTGGGGAGAAACGCAAACTGATTGTGCCCCCTCATCTGGGTTATGGAGAAAGAGGAGTTGGTAAGCCTATTCATTTCTGTCTGACTAATGCTGTTCATGAATGTCTCTCACGGTCACATATTAAATGTATTTGTGAAACCCATCAACTTGCTGGAGCCATTGTGTTCTTGAACCCCATAATTAACTAATTAAGCCTTGAATTGGAGCTTTGTGGTTTATTGTGCTCTTCATTTATGAAAAAAATGTAAAGAACCATTGACTGGTAGGTTCCTTGGCTTGAAGGGATTTTAGGAGAGCCTGGTTTTGATTCTGTATGCAGTTGCTGATAGAACCAGCAGAGGGTGCTAATATCATACATGGAGAACAAAAGGTTCCACAAAAGGTTTATAAAACTATACATAATGAATCAACCCTAATGTTGTAGTGATGACTTTTGTGCTTTTCTGTTTATAGATGGGGAGGTTCCTGGCAGCGCAGTGCTGATGTTTGATATTGAGCTAATTGGCGTTGAAGAGGGTCTTCCTGATGGCTACATGTTTGTATGGAGTGGGGAAGTGTCACCTAACCTCTTCAGTGAAATGGACAGAAACAAGGATCTACAAGTGGACCCTACTGAGGTACAGATTGTGTGCTTGTGCATTTGAGTTGTCTGTATGTGTGTGTTTGTGTCCGTGTGGAATGACATACCATTGCTTTCATAAGAGCTTTTAAACTATCGTTTTCTTATAGACATACATACAGGCAGGCAGACACACACAAATAAGCCACAGCGTTAAAACCACTGACAGGTGAATAACACTAATTATCTCATTACAGTGGCAACTCTCAATGGGTGAGATAAATTAGGTAGCATGTGAAATGTCAGTCGACGTGTTGGGAGAAGATAAAACTGGCAATGCGAAGGATCTTAGTGACTTTGACAAATTGTAATGACTTCACAACAGGGTCAGAGCCTTTCCAAAATGTCTTGTGCCAGAACACACTGTGCATCTCAGCTTGCTTCATTTGAAGATGCGTAGCCATTGACCGGTCAGGGTGCCCATGCTGACCAAAAGTGCCCACATGTGAGCATCTGTACAATGGCGCAATGGACCAGTGTCCTGGTCTGATGAATACCATAATCTTTTACATCATACTGTCTGCCAGGTGTATATGGGGTGGAGGTAGCTCAGTGGGTAGGATACTTGCCTCTGGACCAAGAGGTCACAGGTTCGAATCCTACCTCCAGCACACCACCACTGGGTCCCTGAGCAAGACCCTTAACCCCAAGTTGCTCCAGGGAGACTGTCCCCTGTAGTTAGGTAACAGAAGCCGCTTTGGATAAAAAGCGTCTGCTAAATCCCATAAATGTAAATGCATGTGCCTCACTGTAAACTCAACCGTTTTAAGAATTAATTTGTTCCAACCGTTATCAAACTTCTTAACAATGCAACTTGAGGCCGAAGAAATAAAGAGTGCTCTTGTTTTGGTATTTAGCATGAATTCTTTATGTGGTGTATGTATGGATGTATGTGCTTTGTTATGGGATGTGTGCAATATGTGTGTTATGTTCTGGGATATGTGCAGTATTGTTACGTTATGTAATTGTGGTGTTGGTATAAATGAGGTTGTATTGTTTGTTGCCATTGTTGCCAAGGCATTACCAAGACAAGACAAATTTCCCTGAGTGGGACAAAAGTTTATCGTATCGTACTTACTTGGGAAAGAGAGGGCAGCAGGATGTCTTTGGTCCTGGATGGTACTTTGACATGTATCACCTGCCTAAACATTGTGGCAGACCAAGTACACCCTTCATGGCAAGGATATTCCCTAATGCCAGTGGTCTCTTTCAGCAGGCCTTCAAATTTGACAGATCTTAATATGCTCAAACGTTTGTGGGATGTTCTGGAGAAACTACTCTAATCCATGACTCCCTACATCTCACAACTCAAAGGCTGATGTTGTATTGTTGCCAAATGTCATAGCACATTTGGCTATAATTGGTCCAAGCCTCAAAGAGTTAGAGCTGTTTTGGCAGCACAAGGCTTTCCTTCGGTGGGTTTTAATATTAGGGCTGGTTGGTGTACAAATAAACGGACATGCAGATAGAAAAATAGATTTTATTGATCCCCAAGTTACCTTTTCAGAGATACAAGCTTTTCTTAGCTTTCTTATGGCAGCATGAACGTACATTTGTCTGTAGTTTGGTTTCTGTTGTTGTCTATTTAAAATCTGTTGTCCTTCTAGTTTTCAGACTACATCCTGCAGCAGGTGGAGGACGGCAAAGGACGTCTGGCCCCTGGATTTGACCCTCACCGTATCATAGAGAACATGTATGATAACCAGGACCGCAACAAGGATGGGAAAATCACAGAGAACGAGTTTAAACTGAAGGCAGATGAAGCAGCTCCTCACGATGAGTTATGAGCGTGCACTCAGGGACGAGAGGAATGGGATTGGATGTGTGTGTGTGTGGTTATTATAATGAGTGGGAGGGTATTGTAATGATGCCGAATGTGGCCGTGTGTGCTAGTAGTGCTGTTTGGGATGTATGTATGTGTGTGTGAGAGGTGTTTGTATGTTTGAATGGGTTTAAAAGTGTCTGTGTGTGATTATGTGTATTTTAGCACAACCTTTGAGTGTGTAAAATTGCCAAAAATATGTGTGACTTTTTACAAAAAAAACTTTAATAAACACATTCCAAACACCAGTATCATTATCTGTGTGTGCTCTGTATATACTCTGCCTAAATTATTCTAACAAAGTTTATTCTTAAAACATGCAAACTCCTATTGAACATAATGAATTACGGGCTGCTTTTGAGTGTCATAAATACTAAAGGTGGGAGATGTTATATGTACAGAGTATTCCTCTTACTTTAAGTGTAATGAATCAGTCATGTTTGGTGTTTTAGTTTGGAGTCCTTAGTTTCCTTCTCTACTTTTTCACTTAAGCTAAATGGCTAAGAGGCAAACAAGTACTGGGGAGCAACAACTGAAAAACACCATAGATTCCATCTTCCTTTCAGCAACACTAGTTCCAAGCAAAACAAGGAACATCATTTTTTCATAGCTAAAATTGTAGTAGCACAGATTTACATAAAAATGACTAAATCTGGATTCCAAACTCATTCATGTGTAAAGAGTCCAAGAACAGAACCTTAAGCATTAGCAACTAACAAGTTGTAGTTAACAAGGGCTGGCCATTGGGACTCCCAGAATAATTAGAAACCGTGTCTAATATAAATATAAACTATGGGATTTAAATTCGCTCTACATCATCTTTGTCATACAAATCAAACCTAAACATTATCTGTTCAGCTGAATCTGTCTCAAAAACCAGCCTTTAAAGGAACTACTGTATGGAAAAGAGGAAAGGAAAAGACGAAGTTACAACAAAAGGTTGTTTACCACACATGTACTTCATCACTACCCTTGATGAGCTGCATTTCTGCTAAATGAGTGTGTGTGTGTGTGTGTGTGTGTGTGTGTGTGTGGGGGGGGGGGGGGTTCATACAGTAAATGCCAAATAAACTTCCAACTTTAAACTCTTTCT
>JBBJLR010000145.1:12851737-12859237 GCA_037577145.1 Brachypetersius gabonensis
ACACACACGCACACACACATACATACATACATACAGACAGACAGACACACATGCACACATGTATTTCTGTATATGTACATATATTTTTGTATCACGTTTACGGCATTTACAATATTATTTGTAAAGTGTACTTTTACATTATACCGTTATGTTGTATAGCTTTTATTCTATTGATTGTGCTACTGTTCTGTCTACTTTGCTATTGTAACAATGCAAATTTCCCTCTTGGAAGACTAATAAAGGGCTTTCTTATCTTTATAACGTCTCTGAACGTCTTGCTGACCTTACTAATATGGCGTTTAATGTACTCCGTGCTACTTTGTTGCGGTGCATGGTGGGATAGTTTTCTCTCTGTGTGTGAGCTGTTTTGGGGTCAGTTGTAGTGCTGAAAAAGTACATAAGCTCTCACTATTTAGGCTCAGATTAGACGATCTCAAATCAGCCTTATACTGTGTTTTACATACCGGAAGTACATCGGTGTCGTGCTGGTAGTTTTTGTTTATAGCAGAATATTCTGACAGAAGGTGAACGGGCTCTAGAGCTCTTTTACACAGCAACGGTTTATTGGAGCCTTTAGGAATTTCAGGAACAACACACAGGAAAGGACAGAGTTGACAAAATGAACGTGACTTTAGCTGTCAAGCAGTATGTTTCCAAAATGATAGAAAGCAGTGGACCAGGAATGAAGGTTCTGCTCATGGATAAAGAGACGGTAAGCACGATTTTAAAGACTAAAAGCAGGTCCTGAATTCATGTTCTTACTGATTATCTGTCGGAATGTACTGTATGTATTTACTTATGCGTGTGTGTGTGTACTCGGGACGCATGGCCACTACACCAACAGGGACTTAGATAACATTTCATTCATATACATACTTTAATGTGGAGTTTGTCCCCCATTTGCAGCTATAACAGCTTACGCTATTAATGGAAGGCTTTGCACAAGATGTTGGAGTGTTTCTGTGGAAATTTTTGCCCATTCATTCATTTATGAGGTCAGGGACTGATGTTGGGCGAGAAGGCCTGGCTCCTGTTCATCCCAAAGGTGTTGGATGGTCAGTCAAGTTCTTCCACACTGCCGTGTCGTAGTGCACTGGGCCACAGTCATACCGGAATAGAAAAGGGTCTTCCCCAAATTGTGTCCACGAAGTTGTAAGCATGGTGTTATCCAAAATGAAGCATTAAGTATTTTATATATGGAAGTAAGGAGCCTGTCCCAAACCCTGAAAATAGCTGTATGTGTGTACTTTGTGTATCTATGTATGTGTGTGTGGACTGATCTGTTTTGAGGTAGATTGGTAGATACATGTGGACATACACACGGAACGATACATCTTCATTCATGTATGTATGTTTGGATGTATATGTTTCTAGATAGATATAAGATAACATTTATATGATACTCTTTTTTTTTTCCAAGAGGCATCTTAAAATATATCGTTTTACAACACATTTCAGTCAGTTTTTCTTTCTTTAATATGGACTGGGTATGTTTCTCTGCATAGACCAGCATCGTGAGTATGGTCTACACACAGTCCGAGATCCTGCAGAAAGAGGTCTACCTGTTTGAGCGGATTGACTCGCAAAATAGAGACAACATGAAACATCTGAAGGCCATATGCTTCCTGCGACCAACCAAGGTATCAGTGTCTTTTTGACGTTACTGCCATGCACAACACCACCAAGTGCAAGCAAGTGCAGGCAGAGCTTACTATCAGTTAATGTGTCTTTATGACTCATGTTAAAGATGACAGCGTTAGACCATAGTGCTGTATGTAAATATATGGAAGACAATGTGTAGGTTCATATTGATTTGGATGCTGGGTCAAAGTCGAGTCCTCCGTTTCTTTTTTTTTTTCCTCTTCTGAGAAAATAGAAAAAAGCTTCTACTGAAAAACCTGTAAAAAAATACTGTAATAATCCTGTAACACCAATACATACAAAATGTGCCTTAACCCTTCCTCTTGCACCCCAGTCTATCCAGCTCAACAGTCTGGATCTTATTCACAACACAAGTTAATGTCATGTTTGAAGTTAATGTCATGTAAACTGTTTGAAAAATCAGCATTTGAAAGAATAGTCTATGCTTGATTTATGTAATGAATGTGTTTTTATGCATTAATTAACACAAACTAATAAGGTAACACTTTGGACACTCAAAAGATGCAAGATCTGCTCTGTCTGAAATGAAGGATATGTCTGAATCCACTCAGATGCAGGATGAGGCTTAGGAAACTCCCAGTGAGAGGCAAAGAGCTACAAGTTCTGTTTGACTTAGACTTATTAAACTTGCACAGTGAAGGGGATGATAAATAATGTCCCATAAAGGGTTTTTGTCAACAACATTAATAATTGTATTCTCTTAACTTAGGAAAATGTAGAGAACCTGATTCAAGAGCTGCGCCGGCCCAAATACAGTGTTTATTTCATCTGTGAGTAGTGACACTGACTGGCAGAGAAACATCCAGTCTCTTTTGTTGTTATCTCTATATAGTATAACAATAGCACAAAAACTCAGTATACTCTGTATATTTATTTTTGGTCTGTTTCTGTTTTTCTGTAGATTTTAGTAATGTCATTAGTAAAAGTGAAGTGAAGGCTTTGGCTGAGGCTGATGAGCAGGAGGTCGTTGCTGAGGTGCAGGTCAGTAAGCTTTGGTAACAATGAATCAGAATTAGAAAACTTCACTGATCCCGGAGGAAATTGCTTGTTATGAATGAACAGTCATCCAGAGACAAAAAGGCAAGAACAATATAAATAAAAAGTCAAAAATAAAAGTTGAATAAAAAGTCTGCAGAAAATAAAAGTCATATGAAAAAGTGGTTCTTAGTCCTTTTTGAGGTTGATTATGATCTTACTTGTGATACTCAGTGGAAAATGCCACCATATCTGACTTTAGGTATGAACAAAATACAGTGCAGTGTGTTCTCTCTGCAGGAGTTCTATGGAGACTTCATCGCCGTGAATCCTCATCTTTTCTCTCTTAACTTACAAGGGGTAGCCAGGGTAAGAAACATTTCAGTATAGTCTCAAAGTGACAAAGTGATGTTATCCACACTCTATCACTGTGCTTGACCCATGCGACGTGTTTCTCTCAGGGTCGCAGTTGGGAACCCAGTGTTCTTCCACGTGTCACTCAAGGTTTGACTTCTGTGTTGTTGGCCTTAAAGAAGTGTCCCATGATCCGCTACCAGCTCTCTTCTGACATGGCCAAGAGACTGGCTGAGAGTGTTAAGGTAAGACAAATGTGTTGCTGAGCTTAAATGGAGATGTTTTGTTAGACCTTTATTAACTATTCATTCATTATATTCATTATTAACTTCGTAATAAATTACTCTCAAGAGTTTCGAGCCTCTCCATGCTGAGCAATGGGAAATCGTAGTTCTGAAGTTTTTAAAACAAGAACCCATGATCTTTAAATGAATGTGTTTATTTTCATATCACATTTCTACTAGGTATTTCTGTAAAAAAAGACAAAGTTTGCATTTTCCCTTTTCTTTTAGCAAATTATCACCAAGGAGTATGAGCTATTTGACTTTAGAAAAACAGAAGTGCCTCCTCTTCTGCTGATTCTGGACAGAAGTGATGATGCCATTACACCCCTCCTCCACCAAGTGAGTGCCTCTGCCTTTTGTTTTGTGAAACCTCTGACTTTGACATATTAAAACATCTAGATCAAGGACGTTCAGTTAGTAGAATTGTGTTTCATACCAGTAAAGCAGAACTACACGTGACCATTTGTTTGAAGACAGTCAGGTTTTCTCCTGCTTGACTGAAATGAAAACCTGCAGTCGCACCTATACTTTGTGGATAGGACTGGACACTCATACTTTAGATTTCACCTATTCTTCTGTTGTAATTATTCATTGTGGTCACCAGAGGTCAGTAGAGACCAATAATTTATCTGTACTCAGGTCTTCTAACTCTACTGCACATTTAATATTTTAACTTACTTCACACAATAGTCAACTGAAGTACCTTCGAAGAATTAATTGTACACAATCACATATAAAAAAATAGTTAGGGTATGGTGTTCTCGGTTTAGATTTTTTTGTCTGGTCATCTGAATCTTATGTAACGTTCCAGTTATTGTCATTGGATATGTTGTGTGTTTGTGCTGTAGTGGACATACCAGGCTATGGTTCATGAGTTGCTCTGTCTCAACAACAACCGAATAGACCTTTCACGAGTTCCTGGCATTAGTAAAGACCTGAAGGAGGTGGTGCTGTCTGCTGAGAATGATGAGTTCTACGCCAATGTGGGTAACATGAGACTGAATGAGTGATCCTGAAAACAATAATAATCATGAAGGCATTCAAATGACCTTTATGTGCTGCGTTTCAGATTAGTAGTTATAAATTGCACATTTTTAGTCTTGGCCTTTAACCAACCTAGATACCCAACCATATGTTTTATGCAGTGAAACATTAACCGTTCCTTTGCTTAGTATCTATTGCACAATTCTTTCTGAATGAAATCACTAAAGCATTGGAAGATTTATGGATCCACTTTCTCTGAAACAGAACTTGTATCTGAACTTTGGTGAAATTGGAACAAACATTAAGAACTTGATGGAGGACTTTCAAAAGAAGAGACCAAAAGGCCAACAGAAACTGGAGTCTATTTCTGACATGAAGGTGAGGATATAGATATTCAAAGAAAAAATATATTGTTATATATAAAAAGAAAAATAATGTGTGTGTGTGTGTGTGTGTGTGTGTATATAAGATTCCTTTTTTGTATGTGAGCTCACACTCAGTGGGTCAGAAGGTGTGGCTTTAAAGCAACAATCTAAGGAGTGCTTGGAGACTGCTATTATTTGTTATTTCACAAACATCTGCTCCCTGCAGGCCTTTGTGGATAACTATCCACAGTTTAAGAAAATGTCAGGCACAGTGAGCAAGCATGTGACTGTGGTGGGAGAACTGTCTCGTCTGGTCAGTGAGAGGCAGCTGATGGAGTTGTCTGAGGTGGAACAGGAGCTGGCCTGCCAGAATGACCACTCCAGTGCCCAGCAGGTGCCTTACACACTGCATGCTCGTTAACACATGCATTATGACTCCCAGCTTTTATATAGCTTGCTTCTTCTGAGCAGGACGAAAGGTTATTGAGGGCCCAGTAAAACTCATGACAGTCTTAACTGATTTGGTCTTGAACTGAAAGGATTTACTTTCTTTCTTGGCTTGGGTCGGGTCATGTGACTTTTTTCCTCAAAAGTCTGAAATGTGACTAAGACATGGCCCTGAACCCTCTCTGTTCCTACAGAATGTGCGGCGGCTGCTGCAGAGCCCGCGAGTCGCGGAGTTGGACGCGGTGCGGTTGGTGATGCTGTACGCTCTGCGCTATGAGAGACACAGCAGCAGTATCTTACCCAGCCTCATGGAAGACCTCAACAGGAGAGGGGTGTCTGAAAAACACCGCAAGGTGATGATATAGCAGTTAGTAGATTACAGTATTTAATGCTTTGTGTTCTCTGTGTGATGTACAATAATTGGTAATTCAGCTCATGAAAGAATCATTTTTGTTAATTGTACTTCTCCTTTTCCTCCTGCTCCACAGATGGTTCAGGCTGTGATTGACTATGGAGGAAAGCGGGTCCGAGGAAGTGATCTCATTGCCCCTACAGATGCTGTGGCCATGACAAAACAGTTTTTCAAAGGGCTTAAGGTAGCAGATTATGTACTGAATGTCGCCTTGGACACGCTTTTGTTTTTTGAATGAGATTTTATTACAAATTGTGCTTCATTACTATTTTTTCTTTTTTTATTCCATTACTTTTTTTTCCTTTTTATTTTTCTCTGTTTTTACTCATAGGGTGTTGAGAATGTCTACACACAACATCAGCCCTTGTTGCACGACACACTGGATCAGCTGATTAAAGGGCGTTTGAAGGACAGTCAGTTCCCCTACCTTGGGCCAAACTCTCTGCGGGACAGGTTCAACTGATACACACACTCATACGCTTTCGATGTAACACCTCTGAGCCTTGGGCCTTTAATCTCAAATCCTCTTCATGTGTTTTTAGCTTTAGCTGTCCAGTTAGTCATTATGCTTGGTTTAGTGTACTTCAGGCTGCATTAAATGCCAGCTAGAAACAGCAGGTCACTATCTCTTAAAAAATGTTTTTAAAAATGATCAAGTAATCGTCCATACCTGCTAGTAATGTCTAATAATATACATGATTACACTACATTAGACATGAGTAAAAGTAACCTCTGTTACTGTTTCAGTCAGTGTGCTCCTCTCCACTGTAGGCCACAGGATATTATTGTCTTCATCATTGGAGGAGCCACATATGAGGAAGCCCTGACTGTTTACAACCTGAATCGCACCATGCCGGGTGTGCGCATTGTACTGGGAGGGACAACCATTCACAACACGAAGAGGTCTGTCCTTCAAATACTTTCTCTTCTTTTTCTGTGTGTTAAACTCACCTATTATAAACTACAACATCATCTCATTTCTTTCAGACTAATCTTTGTTTATTTGACTTCATCAGTATTTTATGTGTGCTGAATGAAACCGTTGAGCATTTGCATTATTTTGATAAAGTTTGGCTTACTGTGGTAAAAGATAATTTTATAAGCCTTATGGATTAAATTTTTTTGGCTTGTTACTGGCTACACACGTTCTACTAAGAACTCATTCAAACAGTACGCACCACTGTCCTTCCCATTATCTTAAGGTAATTTGGCTACGGCAACAGTGGTAGCAAATTGCTTTTCTCTCTTTTCCGTAGCTTCTTGGAGGAGGTGACATTAGCAGCAGGGCTGGGACGTGGAGGAGATAGAACACATGGAGCCAGTCGTCCACCAACCAGACGCTGAGAGCTTTTCCATAGCTCTCTTATTAACAAACAGTAATGCATAATACAGTGCCGTGTAACGTCTGACACAAAAGCTGAGTTCATGCTTCCATCCCTTATGCTGTACACATTCCTCTCCAGTGACATATCTCAAGCTTTCTTTCAAAGGTATTATATCCTCCAGGTGTCCTGATCTCTGAGGGCGATCAAATTGTGTGAAACAAATCAGGACTTATTTCTACGTATTAGATTGTTGAGTGTATAATTATGATAACTTCAGATGCTCCGAAGGAGTGATCACTACTTCTGCGTATGACAACGCTGGCATAGTAATAATGAGAGCGATTAATATTGAACCCCAACCTCCCAGTCCTCAAAAAAAGACTTTATAGAGACAGAGCCCTGTGCAAATTCCATTTCATGCTATGTTTTTATCTTTCTTTAATGAAAACTAAAATCTGAGACATCTGTTGTCATGTAATCTGGCAGATAACACCTGAGAGGATGAGAACAGTGGCCAGTCTCCATGGTGACGATGGTTCCGCTTTACATTAGTGCAATGGTCACCAAACCAATTCTAGTCACAATCTGCCACATTCTTAATTGCCTTGATCAGGTGTTTTAGCATCAGGTTAGGAATGGGGGTAGAAGTCCAGCACAGTCCAGGAGAGTAAATCTCCAGGGGGCTTGTGATC
>JBBJLR010000145.1:12864237-12869132 GCA_037577145.1 Brachypetersius gabonensis
ATCTCTGTATGATAGCAACAACTTTGAATATACTACACAGTGCCTTTCACAGATTGCAAAACAACCGGCAGGTAGTATTCATTTCCCTTTCAGCTTCTGAATACCTATTCATATGTTCAACCCTGTAAGCGAAAATAGGCCTTATTATTCAGTAACTACATGGAGTACACTGCAGTATAAGCACATTATTATGTTACATGATTGATCAGTTAACATCTAGATGCACCAACAGGTCTGTGGAGGTAAAAGAGCATCACTGACATTTATGTGATATGTCGCTCTGCATTGACACTGTTTTAGCCCTCAGGCACTCAGAGTTATTTTTACCATCACCATAGACAGTGTCAGCAGGTTGCATCATACTGGTGGTGCTGGCAGCCTCAGGTGTGTACAGGCCCTGGGAGTTTACAATGTCCTTGAGCTGACGACTGAGTGACAGCATATACTGTACATCACTGTATTCCTTCACACTGCTTGAGACAGCGCTGCGCCTGCCAGGATGATTTGAGTGGAAGCAACTGTATGACGTAAATCGCTCTTAATAGGCATAGGGAGAAATTGCTATGCATCAAGAGTCTTTGATAAAACGGCATCTTTATTCTCGCTTGCCTGGTGCGTCATGTGTGGTTTGTACAGTGGAGAAAGTCCAGCTTCTTTAAGTGTCTGAGTGCTTATACTCGAATGCTTGCTATAGGCCTGGTGTGAATAATTGATGTGCTTGCACTTACTGTGTGTATTGTAAGGACTTCAGTGTACAGTGCATCGGTTGCACAAATACAGAACATATAGAATTCTGTCTTGTGGACAAATGCGTTTGGTTTGACCATTTGGTTTCTGGGCTGCTTTAAAATTTTCAGTTCACTGAACTTTAAATAATTCATGAACAGAATGTATATCTATTTTTGACTATTTTAAGTTAAATACCAATTTATCAGGGTCTTTTTAAGCGGAAACTTGCATAACAGAGCTAGACTGACAACTTGTTAAAGCCTACCTGAAATCAGAGTTTGATCTTTTTATTTTTATTGTGTCTGTGCTACTAAGTGTGAATCACTTTATCAAATCGCAAAGCTTTTTTCTGCAGGCCATGTAGTGTTGAATAGAATGGAAATAGACTGTGATGTTATTACATTAATATCATCAACATTTTTACTCATTTCTTTTATCAGAATATGTAGAATACTGTTGGCTGCATCACTGTGTTTAAAATTATGTGAGCAGTGAGGGGTGAGAGGGGAGGAATGGGAACCTCAAAATCTGAAACTGGTTCACACCTGTACCCTTGCTGAGATAAAACAGACTATTTAACTTCAGTTGTCTCTATCAAAATATTGCTACAATTGAAAATATATATTAGGGATCATCAAACTTCAGTTTTCTATGCTGTGAATTTAATGATAAAATTATTTTCTTATGCTGCATCTTCCACCAACATGCAACTTTTCTCTGCCTAAATACATCAAATGTATTCTGAAATTAGTCTGCCACTGTTCACATTTTGAAATGGGAAAATATAACTAATAATCTGTAATATCATGTTTCACCTCCCTCTCCCACCAAGTCCACCTGTCATGGCGTGAAGTTTCTGATCAGTTATTCCTGTTGACTGTAAGGGCAGCGATCTTTTTGGCTCATTATGGACCAGCAGCAATTGCCCGTTAGGCAGGAAGCTTTATGTTATTCAAACAGAGACTGCAATCATTTCAAACAATTTTAGATTCAAATGATCAGTTGATTAGCTGGCAAAAAACATGTCAAGCCAGGAGATGTTTGGTTAGGTTCACAAAAAAGTGATGTTCCAGAATCAGCTTTGCTGTGATTGCATGAGTGGCAGGATAGTAAGTGAATCCTAATACCGGCTCAGCCCTTCCTAAAAGCTCTCATCAAAAGTGAATCACGCAACCTGCACCACACAGCAGGATCACTGCATGTTTTATGCATGAGCTTTGTTATTTGTAGACAAAAGTAAAACAGACCTAACACAGGTTTATTGCAGATGTAAATGAGCCTGCTGTAAATACAGTGTAATCACTCACACAGTGAATCATGATCTTTTAGTTTGCTTAGCTCTGTCTTTTGTGACAGAAGCCTGAGAGGTTTACATATGCCCATTATTTTAATGATGTTGATTTCTATTTTGGGAGAGCTGGTTGGCCTCAAAAATAACTCTGCCAATGAGATTTAAGAACGTTTTCCGCTATGATTCAAGGGATTTTGCAAATCCATTTTCCACCTTTAATTCCAACCTAGTTTGTACAGAAATAAACCCTCGGGCATGTAATTGTAGGGTATTCAAGTCATGGTGACTACAGTTTGGAGCCAAACTAATAGGAACTTCCTTTATGGTTCCGCTGTGAAGGCATCCAGCACAGGCTCTCTGTTCGTGGTCCCACCGCTCTGCTTGCCATGCGTTTACAGTGAACATTTTGTAGAGCCGCCATGTTTTTGACACAGAGCCTGTGGTTTCATTTCTAGTGCTGCCTTCCAAAAATCATTACCACACTGCTGGAAATTTGCATCTTCCATAAGCAGCCAAGTCATACAGTCATTCTTTATGCCAGATGATGCCTAGGATACAGCCTTGTGATTTCCGCCCTGCTTTCTGGGAACGCTGGTCCCACCACTTTAATAAAAAAACATACATTGAATGCAAAATTAATAACAAGATGCTTTAGGAAGCTTGTGTTTTCTTTTTTTCGTTTTTTTTGGGGGGGGTTTTGCTATGAGTAGAACGTCCCTGCTGTATCAGGCTGGTTGGTTTGTGAGTTATTTTTGGAGGTGGTTAATCCTTGGATGAGGATGGCCCCCTGCCTGAAACGTGCTGGGCCAACAGCAGGGGAGTGAAATATTGATGTGATGGAGGGAGGCCAGGCATGTTCCTTCAGGGGTCTTTTGCCCCATATTAGCATTAGCCTGCACATTCTTTCTCACTGCGCACACTCGCGTGTTAACTCCAGGAGACCAGAATGAGGTTACACACACTAGTTTTATGCATACATGGTGTTATTTTCCTTTTCATTCTGCACTTTTGAAGATTGCCATGGAACAGATTGCAGGACGTCTGTCTGCTAATGAGGGTGGGGTTGGTTCGCTCACACGCGTCTTGTTTGATATTACACTGTTTGAACTCCGATCTTTTTGACTTGCTCTGGCTCACTGACAGATTCCTTTGTTGTTCATTTCTGTTGCTATGGTGAATGCCTAGCAACCATACTGAATTCTGGCCCAGTGTGTCGTATCTTCCCATGAACCATCTTATTGAGCTTACGTGGCCACTACAGTCAGACTAAAATACAGGTATACCACTTCACATACATTCTCTATCCAAATATGAACCCTTGTAACATTAACGGCTGCCCTCTGGGAATTGCAGTCCTAAAAGAGAACAGCTAACTGACCCCATGCTCAGGGTCAATAAACCTCTCGTTTTTTTGACTCAGCCAGCTTTAATGAGGACTGACCTGTGTTTAAATGAGGCGTTTTCACAGACGGGTCACAGGCAGAATAATAGGACCGAGGCTGGCCCTACTGGAGACAGTTCAGACTGTTCATTAGCCTTTGTCTGAACTAGAATGGGAACTCCAAAGCTAACACTGAATTTAACAAATATGAAATATATTATGAATATTTCATGTAGAAGAAAACATTTTAATTAATTTTATTTTGGTTATAGAAGCAAATAGCATTCAATTTTGTTTAGCCTTTTTTATATATATTTTAAAATCTTAGATTTGATGGTACCCAGTTTTTTATCAATAGTCAGTTAATAATTAGGTGTATATTCACTGCAGTATTTAATTCACGACCCATATGCTGTGAGACCTCGGTTTCATGTTTCAGACCTTGCAAGGGTTGCATGGGAAGTAATGTGTGTGATGATATTAGTAATCCATTTTCAATTGTCTTTGTGGAGTGAGCTTTGAGCATTCTGTGTCCCAGCGTGCGCCTGACGTTAACAGTGATCAGTAATTACCCCTGTCCCTCGGGCTGAAGTCAATATGGCCTGCTGTGTCCCACAGTCAGCAGAACAGTCAGCGTGTTAAAGGGGCACAGATGGCTGTCAATTAATTGACACATGAACAACAACTGGTTCCCTCCTAGGTGGTGGAGGGCTCTGGTGGTGTGGACATTGCTAACTGATTTTTTCTTTTCTATAGATGAAAAACGATGGAAAGACGCATGAGGTGTTTGACCTGGCAGAGTATGAACGAGCTGAGGAGGTGCGCAAGGCCAAGAACCACAGCAAGAAGAACCTCAGCAAGTTCACTCTGCTGCGCTCCCGGCAGTCTGTAGCCCGGGTGAGTTCTCACAAAGGGATTTGCCATGGAAAGCTCCGAACAGAGGAACAGTGAGGTTAAAGTGATAGTTCTGCCATAAGTCTCATTTGCACAGTTACCCCCTTACTCCAAATTCTCATTAGTTTTTGCACTACAGCTTTTAGACTAATGAAGCTTACAAATTATGGAAGCTTAGAGCCACCAGTTTTTAATGACACCTAAACACACCACACACTTCCCTCAAAGCGAGTTGTTAAGTAATCTCAAAGCCCCTGCAGTGTGTGTGTGTGTATATATACAGTAATCCCCCCAGTTTTACGCGAATCAGGACTCGCGGATCCAGTCACATGCAGATTTTTCAAGAACGGAAGTGATAGTTTTACACGAAAATCTCCAGAACAGCGCGGAAACTGCTCACATATCCCCCCCCCCCTTTTTTTAGCTTTTTTCGTGGCAATATGTTTTTTTTTATATATAAGTTACTAAAAACATAAACAGTAATCCAAAAATATATCCTCTCTCTCCCCAACCACACACACACTCACACATTCACACACACACACACACACACACACACACACACACACACACACACACACACACACACACACACACACA
>JBBJLR010000145.1:12869232-12898860 GCA_037577145.1 Brachypetersius gabonensis
TCTGGGTCCTGGCCTTGTGTGTGTGTATGTGCATCTGTGTGTGTATGTGTATATATGTGTGTGCATGTGTGTGTGTGTGTGTGTGTGTGTGTGTGTGTATATGTTTTAGCTTTTTTAATTTTGTGGCCGAGCCAACTCTGAAATATACAGGGAGAGAGGGAGGATGGTCAAGTCCCTTTAAAAAATACGCCTTTCATGTTACAGATATAGAAGCCAGGAATGGACAGAAAGCTAAAAAACACAAACACAAAGAAACAACATGTGGAGTAAAACACAGAAGACTCATAAACACACAGAAGAACATTCAGCTGTCCTTACCCATAAACAGCTTGCTCAGAGACCCACATCATGCAGCGGAAAAGTGTCGGCCTCTGAATCAGAAGATCGCAAGATGCAAACTTTTTTGCCCATAAAGCCAATGTTTGCGTGTCTCCAAACACTGGTTTTATGGAAACCACACAATCCAGTTTGTATTTCCTTGCAAAAATGCATCTAGCTGGCCTCGCTCTCTCTGGGTGGATAGAAAAGCCCTGCCTCTCCTCCCACTCAACCAATTGTAAGGTTAGCCAGCATGGATGTCTCTAAGCAGATGCACATAACAGGGTTTTCTTACAGGAGTGTTGTGCTGTCTGATAATGTTGCCTTGGCAGCTGTTGGTAAACATGTGACGGCAGCTTTATGTGACTCAGAGGAAGCACATGCAAGCCCTCAACAAAAGCGAGATCGAGGGAAGCCTAGGTAGGGTGACGTGACTAAATTGAGGGGGGAAAAACTGTGGCTATTAAAAATTATGCCAATTATGCAATTTTTATATTTCAATAAAACATCTGGCTATTTGTTTTACACCCACTTTTCAAATGAAATTCTGTTAATTACAATAGACTGAGACAATCAAGAGTACACTCTAAAACTACAACTGTGTTCCATCAGCAGGGAAGTAATTAAAATGCTGTGGCTCCTGCAGTATGTTATTCTGACAGATACATGCGTTAATCCTATTGCTCTGCTGCTGCCAAATGTGTCTTCTCCTGTGGAAGACAGAACACATAATGAACTTTAGTCCAGCTTCAGTTTTAGGCTGCACTGAGCTGCTCTGTCACAACCACAACTCCTCACGCTAAAATATGTCATCCACTGCGACTGTACTGTCACTCAAATGGCTCGGAGTCCAATTTGTATGTATTTTTTTCCCCATTCAATTTCCTTTGAAGATTACTTCCTGAATTAACTTTGCATCTTATTAAATGTACTTACAGACTACATTGTTCCTGTATATTAATCATTCATAACTGGGGAGAGGCGGGGATGTTCCAGGTCAATTGTTTTCTGTAGTAATTTATATTGTACAACATTATTTAATGTAAAAACGGTACTACTTGAATTGTGATCAGATGTGGTGTGAGTGTGTGTGTGTGTGTGTTGCTGTAATGAGTTTGAGATAGAAAGAGAGAGAGGGAGAGAGAAAGAGGGAGAGAGAGAGGGAGGGAGAGCTCTAGGATTAAGAAGTAATACCTCTTTCCTTATCTCTTCTAAGTTTGTTAAGACGTGCACCCCTCTGCCTCATTCTGCCTCAGTAGTATAGGCCAGACTTTAATTCATTTATGGTGATTTTAAGGAGCATGTGGAGATGCTTTACAGCTGAATTTGGTTGGCTTTGTGCTTCACGCAAAGCTTAAATCCGGGCAGCGCTTGTAATCCGCATCTCTTGCTCTCTCTACCTCTTTCAGCACAGCTATTAAATTCATTGAATAAACAGTTCTGCTCTTGATGCCAGAAGGTTTAAATCCCGAGTAAAACTGTTCATCCAGTACATGATTAAAGCAAGTTTTTAATTCACTATCTTTCCTTTAGACTCCCAGTCTTGTGTTTTTGGCTGTCAGTCCAGAGGAGAAGGAGTCGTGGGTCAATGTTTTAAACACAGCTATTACCAGAGCAAAGAACCGCATTCTGGATGAGGTGAGCTGAAAAACAGACTTTCTTTCATTCTTGCTGTTTTAATCGTAAATTTGCATCCATTATTGTTTGTCTCTCAGTCTCAAGCTCTCAAGCGCCCACTCACCCTTTCCTACGTTCCGTGTTTTGTTTTTATCTGCTAGATGTCTCCATATCTATTTTTTGCTCTTTTCTCTCCCTCTTTTAGTCTGCCACCGCTACCTCCTCCCCATCTGTCTCTCTGTCTAGGTTTGCATTATTTTGCCCCATTAGAGAGGATAGAGCGCAATTGGATTGAAAGATTTGTCTTTGTTATCCTTTCTGAGGGATCCACAAAGCACTGCAGCAGATGTAAAATGTACAAACTGTCGCTACTGTCCCTGTTCTGGGCATTCTCTTGACAGATATTTCAGCTAAACACTACTTAGTCAACGTTTCTTGACAGCTCTGACAGGCAGGAATCAAATTAGGTCAACTTAGGTAAGCTGAGTTGAGATAAGTGGAGAATCTTGTTGTTTTAGAAGAGGCGATCTGTAACATGATGTATGCTGTAATATCCCTTACCATCAGCTTTCTGTATTCAAGGAGCTAACAGAAACCTTCTGTTAGAGATGACACTCAGATGTTAGCTGTGAACTCACTTTGACTCTAATCCCGGTGATACTAACACTTCTTCTGTGAAAGTGTGAAGTGTGAAGGCACAGCATAAGAATTCACTCTAAATATGTGAGTTAAGGCCCATTCTGTACCAGGTTGCTTGCAATGTTGTCTGTGTTGCAAACATGTTGAAGAAGTAATTGCTTTTCACTAATTAGCCTATCTATTTTATACTTTGTATCTTGTAATTTAATGACCGTAAAGGACCGTATTAAAATTAACATCCGTTTGCTGAACATGTCTGGCTTCCTTTAAGCTTCTAAATCCATGGCCATGCCCCCCCGCCCCCCTTGCTCTACCTAGCATCTTTATTTTTCTCTGTGCAGGTCACGATTGAGGAGGAGAGTCTGTTGGCGCACCCGACACGTGATCGTGCCAAGATCCCAATTGGGCGCCGACTGCCCACTCGGGGTCATCTCATGGCTGTGGTGGGTGGCATTTCAGTTTTGACTTTGAACTCAGACAGAAGTCAGTTGTTTTTATAGGCAGATTGCTGAGTGCTGGTGGAAAGTACTGGCCTCCATCTTTTAGAAATTCTGAAGTAAGTCTGAGCAGATGATATATATAACTTTAGGCTTTATGTCCTCACTCTCAGAATTATATTTTTAACTTATGTTAGGAAATGAATGATAGACCTATCCATGCTTCACTCACAAATGTACTCTTTGGTGGCAGCTGTTGGACACTCGTGGACAAGCTCTGCAGAACATTGCCAAAAATCTTGCTGATCAACATAATAAGAGTTTTGTTAAAATACTGTAAGAAGAAAAAGTAGCATTAACTATGATATGATGTTTTGTATGGATGTGAAATGTCACAGTGTTCACCATCATTCATCCCAGCTCAGTAGTGGAGCATCTAGAGCCTAGATCTATTTAGCATGATAGTTCTTCATAATATTTGTTATGAAAGAACACATTTGTGACTGGAACATGGAGGAGTCAATTCATTGTGGTTTGGGGATAATAGGCTCTTAAGATTAATAACTTAATTAAAGCAATGATTGTCAAAAATAAATTACAGGTGACACAGACTTACTAGTGTGTTTTAAGTATGACTTACTGTGATCTACAAAAATGAACAACTTTACTATGTAGGCAAACATAGCAGGTGGTCTTTTTTAACAACAGATCACTTTTTGTCACAATCATTTTCGAAAATCTGATCCAGAACAAGTTTTTCTTACAATTGGTTTCTGAACTGCAGCCTTTGTTTTGTCAGAAGTAGCTGCTTTAGCGGTGAAGTTTTGTTCAGTTTCATAGCTCACAGTAAGTCATACTGTGTCCTAAACCTGGGTTTCTCAACCATTAGACCACAGACCACTGATGGGCCGTGAAGGCTTTCGATTGTGTCGTGAATCTAAAATCGAGACAGATCATTGGTCTGCAACTGGTTATTTAATATGATCTAATGTGGCCAAGTGGGCCTTGGTAACATGCTATGATAGAGAGTAAGGCCTTAATGTTGAAAAAGGTTGAGAACCATTGTCCTAAACTACTTGACAGACGTTTCAGTGATGTATTTTTATGGAAACAGTTTAATTCACTATTGACCTCTATTGTTTGTTAGCAATGTTAGCCTTTTAGCTTTAGCACTAAATTAAAGAGGAAAATTTAGATTGAGCGTCTATATATGGGGCAAGCTGAACATTTTGCATTTTATTTTTCACTGACGTGTTCCTTAAAATGTATTACTGTTGTACTTTGTTAATTACAATAACTGCTAAAAATTGTCTTAGCCAGAAACAAGTGCTGAATTTCTTGTTTGCTTTTGAGAATAATGATGGTCCCTCCACAGGCCTCCACATCTTCTGATGGGATGCTGACTCTGGACCTGGTGCATGAGGAGGATGCCAGCATGCTAGAGGAGGATTATGCCGTGTGGGTGAAGGACCATCGGGGTAATCTGGATGTTTTGGCGCCTGGGCGGAAGCGCGCTGGCACCGATGTCTCCAGGCCCAGAGTGACCCCTGTGGAGGGTAGGGTGAAGACCAGCAGCCTGCCCCGTGGGAGCGAGCTCTCGTGGAACCACCAGAGTCAGACGCACACCCCCCAACCAGGCAAGAAGATATTAGCTCAGGGCAGGAGTCGCTGCGGCTCCATGGATGACGCCCTGTCTCGTGGAGAACGGAGGCCCGTCAAGATGGACGGCTTCAGTCACCAGGCCTCATTGGCCCACAGTCCAACGACCCACCTGCAAGACCTCATCAACCAGCGGTTACTGAAGACCCAGGAGTTATTAGTAAAGGTCCAGGAGCAGGAGTTCCACAGGGGCCGAATGGGCTCTTACACCCATCTACGGGGCATCGGTTCCCCAAGGCTTCGACACTTAAAGGGCTCAGAGTCGCCTCATTCTAAAAGCTCCAGCTCTCACAGCTCCTCTCACACCAAAAGTGTAGACTCTTCTCCACAAATTAGGGTCAAGGATTCACCAAGCTCAAAGACAAAGGACTCTCCACGTGCCAAAGCGAAGGATTCTCCTTGTTTGAAATCTTCCAAGTCCCCTCGCGCCAAGGGCAATTTCCGTTCAAAAAGCACAGACTCACCTGATTCAAAGGGTTCCAACTCGCCCCATATAAAATGCATTGACCTGACCCATATCAAGAGTTCAGACTCACTTCTTTCAGCTGGCTCCAGTTCACCCCGCTTAAAGGGTGTAGACTCACCCTGTTTGTGGCTGTCAAGTTCGCCCCATTTTAAAGGGCCAAAGGGGATGGATTCCGGTGACATACTGGACTGGGAAAGCAGGAGGGCAGAAGCTGAACGTCTGCTACAGGAAGCTATATCCTCCTGGGAGGAAGCAAGAGAGGTTCTAGCAGAGGTGAAGGAGCTACAAGCTAAACAGCAGCGTGCAGAGCAGAGCAAGACTGCAGCTCCATCCACACCCTCAAAGGATGGCAAGCACGAAAGCCTCTGATGTCCCTAAGCCACATTTCTTTATTCGACTCATAGGCCTATACCCAACAAATGACATTAGCACAGTAAATACATTAAATGAACTGGGAACGTTTATGTTACTATTGCACTACATTATTTATTGTTTCTCCAACAGCCTGGTACCTTGTCATTGCCCTGGAAATTACTGTAATTCTACTGCAAATTGTACCCTGTCCCAGTTAATGTAAAGGTACCTTTTTGCTGTTGTTTACAGAAGATTGAATTTGTTATACCGCCCTCAGCTTGTGGCATTTTTTTACATTTTCATTTAAGGTTAAATCTGTTTCAGGAAGTGTGTTATGAGACTTCTGTGCTACATAGAGCAACGAGTTTCAGTTCTAGGTCAGCTTTGTCTGTGACCCAGACAGGCACAAATTTGGTGGTGTTGTCATACCCTCATGGGCGACTTGCCAATAATGTGAATTTGTACTTCAGTACAAGTTTTTATTTTATTTGCGAAATTTACATGCACATACTCTGAAAATAAAATAATTTATCTTGATCAAAGATCAGTTCATTTACAGATGGTATTATGTGTCTCAAGAGGTATACTGTATATGTACTATAATTTTATGTATGGTAATCAATATAGTTGAGTTTGTGAATGAACAGTGCTCCTTTTGATTTTCCTTTATTTTTTTCTGTTATAATTATTCTGGTATCATGTGCGTATCTTAAGTGAAATTCTCCGGTTGTGTTTTCCAATCTCTTCCATTTGACCTATCCATGCTTCTCCCACATATACGTTCTTTCAAAGCAGTGGTGGTAATTTGGGAGACGTTTTACAGAATGTCAACAAAAATACTGTTCAAACGAATGAAAAACTTGTAGCAATATATGATTACATGCAATTGGGGAATAGCAAGCCTGGAGATGTAGAAGACTGAAAAGGGGCTATACTGGAAATATTTAGTTTATGTCTAAAACAAGGTTTAGATCTTGTGTCTAAACTCAAACCAAAAATAAACTAAATTTTTTTAGATTATTTTTTTGTCTGTGTACTATTAACTTGTTCAGCCCTCCAGCAGGTGCTATAGAAGAATGCATTTGTCGCTGGAGTTAAAATTGGTCAGTTAAACTTACTGCTCAGGTTGTACAGCCTACATTAGAACAGTTTAGACAAGATCTCCATTTATTCTTCAAAACATAACGGAACAAGCTTAATTGCAGGCTTTCACCTCCTCAGAGGCCTTGCATTGTTTTGAATAATGATAGTGTTTTGCCAGTGAATGAAAACTTTGTGAGCTGTTCAATTCATTTGATTCTCCAGAGAAATTGTAATTGTGGGCTTTTAATTACAGCTGTTGTAATGGGTTACATATGGGTGAGCTGAGTGTATATCAGGTGGGTGGGAGGTCATTGATTATTTGAGCACCCTTACTGTATGGCCTGTGTGTATGCTCTTTTTTTAAAGAGTGCTTTGTTGAAATTCAGTTCTCTAGCAAGAACTTGGATGTTATAAACCACTCCGATCTTATATAGTCATTTATGATGATGTTAATAGCTGATGTACTGTACATGCTTTTACAATTTATATGAAGGCACAGCCTCTGATTAAATGCGAATGTGTTAATGAGTTATTTTTTCTTTTCATTGGTTGCCAAAATGAACGAGAGTGATGGAATACTATATTAATAGTTCCCTATCATTGAGGCTATGCCTATCCAGTGCACATTTTGCGTCTTCATTCAAGATTCCAGATTCTTTATTTGTCCCATACACAGTTATATGAGTACAATGTGCAGTGAAATGTGCCTCAAATCACACCCAAGCCTGTGCAAAATTTCTAAGTAGAGACCTTAAGATTACTCTTTAAGATTACTTAAAGAGAGATAGGAAAAAATAAGAAGAAGAAATAGCCTAAAATAATACAATAAATATATCTACGTATATATTGAGAAATAGAAAACTGTACATGGGTGAGGTGGATGAGAAGCTAATCAAGTAAAGCCTGTTCACCCCACTAATATATGACTAATTGTGCTGAGTGTACTTGAATGTAATCCCACCAAATTTATTATACAGAAATATTAAGTTTTTTCTTAATATTGCAGCTTCATGAGCTTTACATATTGTAGCTATCATATTAATACATCAAACGTCTAAACATCATATTCATTACCTTTAAAGCTACCCATTTGAAGATTCAAGGTTTTGTCCTGACAGCAATGATAAAATAGTGAATTGCCATGTTTTGTACACTGGGGGCTCTCACATCTACAGTTTGGAGGAATCTGGATTAATCAACAAATGTGAAAACTTCCAAGCATTTTTATTGATGCCACCTTTTCTACATGCTTCAAGTCACCTTCATTCATTAAAACTGCTGACTGCATGTACTTAAATGCAATTGATTTATGAAATTTAGGAGGAATTTGTTTCAGTAAGAACATGACATTCCTACTGCTAATATTGTCTTCTCATGTGATAGAAGTGACTGTATTTTGCTCGAATAGCACCTCTCCTACCACTTGGTTTCTATCAGAGAAAAGGGGACTGATATGAAAGAGACCTGACACGTTTTAATGTGATAGAAATCGGATTCACGTTCTTGGCAGCTATGCAGGTCATACATCTAGTAAATCATGCATGGCTGAGAGTCACTGAATCGCAATTAAAAGCTATGCAATGTATAATTTGAGGCTTTATGGAAAACAAATGGTGAGTCATCAGTAATTAGCCATACATGTAATTGGGTGAGGTGGGTGCAGATGGGGGTGGGCAATCACTATTCTTCAAGACAATCAGTGTATGCATCATTATATTTCTGTTATATAAGTTAGAGAGGATAAATAAAGAGTGAATGGTGCCACATTTTAAAAATACTACCATGGCCCCTGAGTGGTGCTACTGTCTAAGACTTGACCACGACACCAAGAAATCACAAGTTTGCGGGAGTCCTAACTAGGCCGGGCTGGTTTAACCAAATTTGAGGAGAAAACTACAAATCAAAAACTATGAGAGCAAATTAATTTTTTAATAGCTCAGCAACTGTACTGCACTAAATCCAGTTATATATGGCTGATTATGCTCCCTTTCTATAAAACATGCCCTTGACCAGTGTTCTATAAGTACTGACAACATTCATGATAAGCTCATAAAAGAATATTTAAATAAATATTCAAATATATGAATACATTTAATGAAGAATTTTTATGGTGTTAATTAAATGTCAGATATCAGTACTTCAAAACTGTCAAATATTCAGCACAGATTTGTAAGTCTTCATAATGCGTGTGAATGTTCCCAATGACAAACCAGAATAAATGATTTAGAGGCTAATCCTTTTGTCGCTCATCTTTCTCCTCTTTTAACCAGCTCTGGAGTCTTGAGGGACGGGGATTGCATTTTTTATTACATTACTCATTAGCAGGGACTGCTATATTCAAATGTGGTCCATCGCATGAAGTAGGACTGGCCCACAACCATGCATGACTGTTCACTTTACAGTGCATCAATTTTGGATGAGGTCTACGCCAACACTTTTAAATGAAACACTACATCACGTGACTTCACTAGCAACATTTAAAGCTGGAGGAGAAGCAGTTATGTGGAAGATGTGCCACACCTGATTCACTTGGAGTCACCTGATTCATCTGCCCTGTGTGTTTGTGTGTGTGTGTGTGTGTGTGTGTGTGTGTGTGTGTGTGTGTATGCCTGCCTGTTTGGTGGGGGATGGGTCTTAGCTTTGTGACTCATTAGCCTTGCAGCATCTGGCTTTAGTGTGCCTCCACTGAATCAAATGGATTAATAGGGGCATTTCAGTGACAGCATTAGTAGAACCGAAGCCCGGAGCGAAACATTAAAGCCCTGTTCCCTCACATTGCATTTTTTTCCATATGAAGTGGGACCAAAAGAATCACAACCAAACATGACCTATATTCACAAATAGATCACTTTCAGCTCATAGGGTTCATATGCACCTGGTCCATTTGAAAGATGCCTGTGCTGCATGTTGTTATGCAGGTGATTTAAGCAAATTTACCCAGTGCTGGATACTGACCAAATTCAGTTTCACTGCTGATGTCAAACATATGATATTTAAATTTGAATGAATAGTTAATGTCTCCGTTAATTCTTTCTCTGTACTGGTATGTTATGCTTAAGCAACATCTTACAAACCTGACATAGCTTGTCTTAATTGGATTGTTTATCTTCTCTAAAAATGACACAAAGGAGAATTTTTTAATTGTTCACCAAACAGAAACAGAAAGGAAACCTGCATCTTATTTGTACTTATTTTGAAATGTTCTTTCATCCAGCAAATGAAATATAGCATGTTGGTATGGATAACATACTGCCCAGCTCCACATTCACAGTATTTTCTTCCTTATGCATCCCAGAATAACCAGATGACAGCTTCGCCTTGGGAATTTCACATTCAGTGACTTGAGAAACGAGCACCTGAGAGGATCAGCCCCATCTCCCTGAGAAGAATGCAATTTCAGCTTGCATGACTGATAATACTGCGAGGAACCTACAGACGATTCGGACTGATGTTGTGGCAAATACAAGCCACTGATAAATCCTGAAGATTTTTCATTCAGCGATAAGTAAAACAGCCTGCCTGAAGCCGAATAATAACTGCAAGGTTTGAAGCCATGGAATTTCTATGTGTCTACAATGTGTCTGTGTGTGTGCATGTCATCAAAAATATGCACTTTCTAGATCCTTACAAGAAATTCTTACAATACGATACATTATAAAGAGGCTGTTCCTCCTGAATGTGCTGCATGTGAATTATAGCAAAGGTGCTAAAAACATTGGCAATAACACAACACAGTGTCTGCTCAAGTTTAAGTGCTGGGTGAAAACAAGAATCCATACCTAATGCTTCTTATTTCTTCTGTCCAACGCACAGTGGACATGACCCCTTATAAAAATAACATAAGAGAGCTTTCTCCACATGCTGTGGCTTTTGCATATTTTAGAGGATGTACGATGACAGAGAAAGCAATCTCCAAGTGCTTTCTCCCTCCATAAACTTGAATCCAAAGTTTGGCCTTTCAGAAAGATGCCCAGTAAGCTTTTAAAGAAATTGTAGACATGACTGAGTAACCAAAACAGTCTTCAAGAGCTGACTCTTCACTTGCTACATAATAGATCCCACTCCTTGACAGATGCTGTTGTATCAAGATAATGTTATTCACTTCAACTGTCCATGGTTGTAATGTTGTGCCTGTTATTTTGAAGCAGTGTTGTTTTTCTGACACAATAAAGAATTAATTCAAAGCAGATTGTTTTTGTAGCTTATTTTCTATATGTAGACAGTATGGACAGAGGAGTGAACGGTATACTATTCAACTATAGGAATACTGTACCAAAATTGTTTTTTCATGATCTATACACATTAAAGAAACATCTTATGGAAGTATGTTGTAGAGTGATCATTCTGTCATACATGAACACACCACAGCACACAATGTGAACAGCACAGAATTCTTCCTCTGCATTTAACCCATTCACCTAGTGAAGCAGTGGGCAGCCCGGAACACAGCGTCCGGGGAGCAGTGTGTGGGGATGATATATTGCTAAAGGGTACCTCACAGGTGCCACTAGCAGTCTTGAGATTCAAACCCGTGACTTTCTGATCACAGGGTGAATGCCCTAACCACTTCTAAGAGAAGGGCTTTGTCTTCTTCATAGGTTTCTGTTATGATAACTTGAAGTGTGCACCTAAATCAGCAAGGATAACCCTTTTCATCTTTAATTCATAGTAATATTAAGTGGCATTTGGCAGACGCCCTTATCCAGAGCGACTTACAATCATTAGTGACAGGGACAGTCCCCTGGAGCAACTGAGGGGTAAGTGTTTTACCCACTAGGCTACTACCACCTTCAGTTATTACTACTTTTTTATTAGATTATATATTTTTCATCACACTTATTGTTTATACAGGACGTGTAGACTGTATGAATACTGGGCTAAAGGAGGGACTGCCTGTAACTCAGAGGCTCTAGTTTTCTAATTTATCTGTCGAAGCTGAATTGTGCTGTTGATTAACCAACATAACACACTGTGTTAAATTTAATCATGCGATGCAGGACTTTAAACCCCTGCTGAATTTAAAGGGCAGGTTGAGGTAAAGGATGCGCAAGCTGAAGAGGGAAGAGAGGCGAAGAGAAGCTGAGCACAGGAGTTTTAGACCATATGGGGTTTATTCTGTGGGGAGCACAACATAAAACATCTGTTTAGCTTTAGCTATCTGTGCCTGTCTGATTCTGTATTTGAGTATTTGAGTATTTGTGGCATTGACATTAATGCAGACATACAAATACAGCAAAATAGCTGCTTTTAGAACTACATCAAACATCCATATTAGGCATCATGTTTTATTCTTGTGGGCAGTTGCATAATAAGCAACTGCTTGTTAGTGGACTCTGCCAGGAACATCTGCACACTGACCTCAGCATAATCGCTTCTGATCCCTTCGAGTGATTGATGCACCGGGAATATACTTCTCAGAGAAATGGGTTTAGCCTATATTTAATTTACTGACTTTTCAGTCACTAACTGAAAACTGACTAATGATACAATATTGTCATGTCAAGTTCATAAAGTGCAGCTGATATTCAGGTGAAAAAATGATGCCAACATTCTATAAAAGAAAGGCTAACAGTTAGAACAAACAAGATAGACAAAGAATTTAAAACTGTTAATGGAAGCTAACTGGTAAAGGATGTTGCTACAAATTGGATATATAATAAAATAAAAATATAATAAAAAATGAGTCACCACAGACCTCGGGCCATATGTCTAGGTGCTGTTGCCCCTGCTGCAACCCATGAAGTTATACTACTAGCTTCATTTCGTTAAAGCATCTTTTGGTTTATTTCCCTTAATCTTTTTTTTTGGAAACAGTTCAAGAGATAATTTCCCCCTTTTAGTGCGTCTATTTCTGTTGCTTTATCTGACCTGTTCTGACCATAGTAGTTTGTGTAATAAAAGATGATTCTTAATGTTAATGTGTTTTTGATGTTGTGTACATTATGTTTTAGAACTGAAACATAAACTGTAACCCCCCTGGCACACACACACACACACACACACACACACACACACACACACACACACTCCTGAACTAAACTTCTTCCTTTCCTATCACCATTCATATACACACTGAATGGTTCTGCCTGAAACAAACCTAACTGCTGCTGTAAATACACTTTTATTTATTATATACAGCACATTCTCTGTTTTGCTGCTGCTATTATTTGCTCAATTGTTTATTGCTGTTCTACTTCTACTCTGCATTGCTGTTCTACTCTGCAGTTTATTGCTGATCTACTACTGACTCTGCTGCTAGAATGCAGTATGTAATAATGCTATATTCATTCAAACATGAAATGTTGTCTTGTTCTGTAGTTTTATTGTGCTTTTACTTGCACTCTCTATCTTGCTCTCTTTGCACTCTGTGTATTTTTGTGCTTTTCGTCTTGGTTTCTGTTTCTGTTCTGTTCTGTTTCTGTGCTTGTGTTGCTCCAAAGTCCTGGAGGAATATTGTTTCATTTCACTCTGGACTGTGCGTAAATGGCTGAAATGACAATAAACATACTTGACTTTACTGCTCATTAGCAAAAGCCAACTTATGACATTAGGCCAAAGCAGTTAGTCATAAATGACAGCAAATGTGGAACTCAAGTGTGTCAGTTTATCCCCATCTGCATCTTTGCGTGTTTATCTAAGTGCTTTGTCTCCTCAGCTGCATGCACATGCATGCCTCAACTATGTCCCAGTTAAAGTGTTTGGGGTTTGCGCTTATGTTTCTATAATTAATGCAGATAAAAGGCACACATGAGTGTGGGTAAAATGGAAGTTTCCCCCTGGGACAAGTGGAGACACAGTAGTGTCACACAACAAAAGCCAAATTGTGCTCATCAGCTGCTGAACAATCCTGCCACTCACTGCATAGCCTCCATATAAGGCTCCTGCAGGCTTGCCTTGTCTGATTGGATGGCTCCTGCCCTTCAGTCCAGTGGTGGGGGTTCAGAGCTGCGTGTGCATGGATGAGCTTTAGGCTGTGTGACATATGTGTATTTGTGTATGTGAGTGTAGAGATTCATTCTACACAGAAGCCTTTTCATATTGGCCACTGCAAGAAGCATTTCCTTCTAACATATTCTGCAACATCCGATGGTCACGTTTCATCACACGTATACGTGCTTCCACCACAAAGACCATGCTCTTTGCATGGGGAGGCAAAGATGTCACCTGGGTGAAAAAGACTCTTAACAATAGCATACTGTGCAAAGGAGAATGCAAATCACCCCCCTAAAACAGGAATTTACCATCATGCTTTTCATGTTGGTGTGTTAAAACCTGGAGATCATTTCTGAACGCACACCAACAGAAGAAGCTTTGACCTACTTTCCAGACCAGTGTAAACTGACAACATTTACAATCTGCAAATGTGCTGTGATTAAACCCATTTTCCCTCTCCATACAGTGCCGCAACTGTACAAGAGATGTAACCTGCTCTGCAGCACGCGGTGGCTGAACATGGCCAGTAGGAAAGCCTGTCACTGTAAATCAGACGCACGAAACACAGATCAGTCTTCTCAGATGAGAGGACTTCCTTAAGCATCCACTCTCAAGAAGTGAGTCGAATCCCTTCTGAGCTTTGGCACTGAGGCAAGGAGACTGTGCCCCTGTACAGCGAGCGGTGACTGATGGAAGAGCTCCTCCAAGTGGCATCAAGAATGTCTTACAATTATGAATTTTACAGTGAGACCGGAGAAAACTGTGCGATTGTTTATTGTATGCTGAAAGACAACTAGACTTCAGTTCTGTATCATATAGTATGTGAACAGACTCCAAAAACTGCATTTTGAAATTCAGAAGAGATGTCCTTTACTTTAATTATATCCCCTGCCATAAAGACTAAAGCTGCTACTGTGTAGTACTGCTTTACTGTTCCTTCTGGGGTTCATACTTAATACATATTGTATAATAATAATAATATGAACAACAACAACAACAACAACAACAACAACAACAAAAATAATAATATGCCCCATTTCCATCAGAGCACTGACCATTCAATTAAAATGAACAAAGGAAACTGTCACCGCCCAGTACTATGAGATTGATATTATTGATATCAATTATGGTGTTGCAAATTACAGTGATGATAATGAATAATATTATTATTATTATTACTACTATTATAATCATTGTTATTATAATAATAATAATAATAACAACAACAACAACAAAAACAACAACAACAACAACAACAACAATAATAATTATTATTATTATCATCATTATTATAATAATAATAATAATAATTATTATTATTATTACAAATGTAATTCAAATGCATTACTGTTCTATATAGCTGTTATCTATTGATTGATGGATAACAACAGCTGGTGTTTTTCCATTACATGAAGTGATAATTTAGGTTTAAATAACCACAGGTGCAGTACAAAACAAGATGAAATAACTTTTCCAGCTACAGGTATATCAATGACAATCACTGAACACTGTCCCCTGTCCATCTTCTTTGTTCATTTTGGTTGATAGATAAGCACTATGGTGACAATCAGGCCTGTGGAACCAAGACTGATGGAGCTCGTGCCAGCCTGTCACTTGAGGGTGTTGATAAGGAACCAACAACAGTTGTTGGAATGGAGTCAGCTGTCATCAAGCTGTAAACTGACACCAGAGGAGCTGCCGCCATCACATAGGAGTTTGCTTGTCTGTCATCTTGACTGGTTGCAATTTCAAGCACAAGTATATGTAAAAATATGCCAACAAATAACAACCTAGCAAATACAACAAAACAGCAGAAAGTTAAACATTGTTTCCTTACCACTCTCTTTCAAACAAACTGATACAATGTGACTGATGTGCGTAGTCTGTTTTGGGGTGCCTGGTGTAAATGGGCAAGATGGGCTACCTCTCTTTTGTAAAATGAAAGATGGATTATTTTAGGTTTTTGTGGAGTCAAAAACAACTGCACCACCAACAGGTCATTAGAAAATGAGGTTTGGCTCCTGATACCTTGAGCTCAAGCTGTAGAACCACACAGTCTGTCTTTATCTGTGTCAAATGTGTTGTGACAAACCTCATGCTGTGAAATCCCCCCTGGAATCGTTCTTCGTTTAGGCTGACTTTTAAACCCCTGAAGGGCAGAGTGCCTCCATACGAATGTTTCTGTTCCTGTTGTTTCTTGTTTCTGTAGATGCTGTAACTGATAAAAAGTCGATAAATAGTGCATGCTGCTGTGAAATATTGTGATTGTTCTGTTAGTTTGTTCTAACTGTTTGTTAGTTAGACCTCAACATTTTGACAATTACTAGTGAATATTTGTATGCCAGACAACTCATTTCATGAGAAGGGGCTCGAACATCCTACAGTGGTGCTTCAGTGTAAGAGCTATTATACAGATAGCTATTGATAGGCGTTAAATATTTTTTTTACCCTTCCAGCCATGAACTATTATGTGTAATCCACAATTTTTGTCGGAGGACTGCAAGCTTCTAAGCATGATAGAATCAAAACAGGAGATGAACACAGTCCAGGATGCCCAGGTTGACATATTCAGAATCATCTTTACTGCTCCATGCAAACAAACTTCTTTAGCCTGCAGAGTCATTTGGTTCCAGTTTCACTCAGCTTATATCTCACTTACTGGAAAAAATGTAGAGGAATGCTTGTGAACTCACAGACTTGAGGCCGTCAGCAAATTTGTAGCCCATAATATTTTAAACTTGCCCTTGCTCACACTTAACTTAGTGAGTCTTCAGTAGATCATTTGCAGAGGCTTTATTTTTAGCTGTTGATGTAACACAGTTAAGCAGCAGTGTTAAAGTCGCGTGTTAGGCTCAAGTTTAGGGGTCACCCTTTTTTCTGATGCTCCAATATGTAAAGTTACTTAAATTCCATCAGGCAAAACTTTTGGGTTATGGTAACGGTCGGGTTAGGTTTAAAATTACATTTAACAGAGTCTTAAACCTTTTGCTGCACCATTTGTCATCCATGAATACACCACAGCGTGAACAGCATGAACAGCATTGTTTCTCTGCATTTAACGATGTGGTGTGTTCATGTATGGCAAATGGTGCAGCAAAAGGTTTAAGATTCTGTTAAATTTAGCTCTAAACTTAACCCAAGTGAAGCAGCAGGCGGTCAGGAACACAGCACCCGTGTGGGGAGGGTACCTTGGTCAAAGGTACCTCAGTGGTGCCACCAGCAGTCCTGGGATTCAGAACCACAGCCTTCTGAACAAAGGGCCAAGTCCCTAAACACTAGGCCACCAGCTGCTGTTTAGTCTGATGTACGTTAAAGACAAGGTGAGCATCAACAAAGCATCTACAGGTGACCATCCAAATAAAGTGCTACCAGTTTAGGTTTGGGGTTAAAGTTAGGAATAGGCTTGGATATAGGCTTGGATATAAGCCATTTGAGGTGTGACTTCTCTAAAACAATCTAATTTCCAGGACAGTGATTTTTTTCCTCTGTCCTTCCAGAATTCCATACTAACATTCTGGAGTTTCATTGTTAACTGAAGTCCTTCGGTGTAACTGTCGGGTCACAATACTGAACTCTCGGTTCTCCAGTGTTCTAGTCACTGATTTGTATCAACACACCGGAATTTTAAGATCTTTAAAAATTTTAAAATATACATTGAAGACATGTGACAGTGCACCGTGGAGATTAAGCATTATATGGATTATGATATTTGCTGGAACTGCATTGTTTAATTTTTTTAATTAGAGCTAATTAACAACCCAGTCCAGCACATTCATGTTTCAGATCACCTTCCCTTGCCTTCCAGATCTAGTTTCATTAGTAAATTGTGCCAGAGGCCTGAACAGTCTTTATTTTTCTTCATTCAAATTTAATTATAATGTGAGAATACTGGAATACTTTTTAGTCTTTGTTAAATATTTTTGATTGTGAGAGTATCAACCTGTGAGCCCTGTTTAGTCCATCAAAATGAATCATTTTGTCAGTTGACTGTATTGTTACACCCCTGCATATTTGGGATCATACTCCTCGAGAGATTAATTCAATATCGGTTACATTAAGACAAGGCGACATTTGGACCATACAATGTTTTTTTTGTATTGTTTCCTACAACCGGGGGTTTTGTAAAGTTGTGTAAAGTCACCTGATATGAGTTGCAGCTGAAATTCCTGCAGTGTTTCGAAATCATTGGGAAAATTCATTGTATTTGAGTACAATAAAAACGCCACTGTCCTGCTCTATTTTGCTTGGATTAAACTATAGGTCGACATAAATAAAGAGATCTTTCCCGATCTGTGTGTGACTGCTAGTGTTCAGTTTAAAAGTGTCTCCCTCAACAAGAACAATTTCCTATCTATGAGCAAGGGTCAACATTTCTTCTGACTTATCTTGATACTGCTTAAACAGAGACTGACCACTGACCAAACAAAAATGACGAAATACTAGAAGTCTCCAAAATACCAATACTGGCAGACATTTCTTCTGCAGGAATTCACACCTAGTAGAACAGACCATTAAAATGCAGATACCAAGAGCAAATGTCCAAGTGTGGGGGGTCTAAGTGTGAACTTCACCAGGGGCAAGGTGAGAATCACCTCAACTTCAGGACAGAAATTACAATGTGTTCTCGTCTATCTGGAGGATCACTGAAGTACTCAAACAATTTTGCAATTTAGCCATGAAGAGATATATGGATATGAGTTTCTTAACATTCAAAAATTCTTGATGTGCTTTTTTTTTGGGTTTTTAACCCATTTTAAAAAGGGTGGATTGTTTTTCTGCACAGTATGAAGGCCTTCAGATATTGTGTGCAATCACACATTTTGCTTAGGACTGAATTATTTGTGCAGTTCCAGTGATCCTATCCTTTTTCTATTCGCCTCGGCACAAGACTCTCACTCATCAATTCAATAAATTACTGATGAGAAGTATCATGACTCCACCCTTCACATTCCTATTGGACAGAGCTGCACTCATGAATTATTAATGACTCTGCTGGTAACCCTGTCTTTTGCTCTTACACTTTTGACACAGACCACACCCCTTTTCACTATACCACTGCTGCCCAGAGCCTGTGTAACTGATGAATAATTAACACACTTTGTAAAAGCCTCTGCAGATGGCAGCTCTGTATAGTATTAAACACAGCAGACTGTTTTCAGAGGTCCTGTAACCCACACACCACAGGGCCAGTAAAGACATAACGGGTTAAGTTACATACATAAGCTTTATGGGTGTTGAGAAACCGCTTCATGACATTGTTTGCTTATGACTGTAGTAAATAAAGTTGCTTCATGTATGGAAAGTATTATAAATATAATGAGTAACTACACTGTAACACATCGATAGTCCCATCAGCCACTGCTTTCAGGTGTAAGGCTAATAAGTGATGAAAATCCATTTCTTCTACTGTTATTTCAAAACGAGATTGAGCTACACCCAGATACACTTACATTTATGTGAATATTTTTCTACATTTCTATTTCTTAGTTTTTATTTTATTGTAACTTTAGAGCAGTCTCACAGACATTTCAGTGGCACATTTCACAACTTTGTACTTGTGTAACTGTGGATGTGACAAATAAAGAATCCTAGATGTTGTACAGCCAGCTAAAGATGAAAAGCAACTACTCTTTGTTTAAATGTAGCCCTGACAACCTTTTTTTTTTTTTAAAAAAGCAGCCGATTCATTTCTAGGCCAGACCTATGCATTCACAGTGGCCATTACACAGTAATGACTACTGCTAACAGCCATTCATTTTTATCATCTAATTAAACCTTACCCCTAGCATACAGATGAGCATCCCCTCATTTGAACATCACCTGTGAAGATCCATTCTTTTAATCCTCAATAAGACCATTCATTCATCAACATCTGCACAATTGATTGCTGAACTGATGAATTTACACCCTCTTCAAATCATCTATCTCAAAGCATGTCATCTTTCATGTTTATTTTTTCCAAAAAGAAAGGAAAAAAGACAGGAACAAGAAAAAAAACAAACAAAAGAAATCAAACATCAAAACCAACAACAAAACTAAATCCCTCCATAGAGGTTTACATCACATAAAACCCCAAACACAACACTCGCACAACAGCCAAGTACTGAAAAATAAAACAGGCGACCTGCGTCTAGGGACTTTAGTCCTCTGACCTGTGCTTTGTATTAAAACAATTAACCAAAGAGTTTCGATAAAAAACACACTAACACCGACCTGTTGGAACAGATACTATATACTGTACATATTGCCATACGAACATTAGATTAAAGGTATTACTCTGTAAAATACCCCCACAAAAAGGTAGAAACTAAACTGTTTCCACAGCAAGACATAGGAATAAAGGTACTTAAGGGTACAATTTAATCCAAAGCCATTAAACCTGAACATTACGAGAAATTTTCGCCAATGCCTCTCCTATAGGAACAAATTCTGACTATAGCTTTGCTTGTGATGTTGCATTATTTTAATTCAAAAATTACTAAAAAAATTCTCTAGGACATGTGAGGAAGGGAAAAATGCTGATACGACTACTTCTCGATTGATTTTATCATTGCTGTATCCTTTTGCAAAAAAAAAAAAGAGGCAATCAAAACTGGATATTGTCACATCAACCCCACCCCCAATCCCCTTCCTCATTTTCAATTCATTTACATACATCACACTTTAAAATTCATGAGATTGCATACCGTCTGGGCTGTCAATTTGCACGCTTGGTCTACGATACCTAAACTGAATCAAGAGGAGACATCCCTTCTGGAGAGTGCCATGGACGAAATCCTCGGCGAGGACTGGTCGACCCGGGTACACAGGGGCTGCTAGCTGGAGATGATTGGCTCGATGCTCCATGGTGGGCTGAGACTGAGGCAGCCTGGAGAGGTAGATGAGGAGCAGGCCGACTTCGCCTCCTCAAAGAGGTCTTGGGAAGGTCACTGGCAGGTTGAGCACAAGCTAAGTGGCTGAGTTTATTGTGTACGGACAAAGACTGCTGTGCCATTTTGCCTCCCAGTGTTCAAGTCCCAGTGCTGCATTTAGAAACGGCCTGTTGGTCGGTAGGTTTGGATACACAGTGGCCCAAACCGCACCTCACAGACTTCCCCCTCCCATCACTCACTCACACTGACAAGATTCTCGTGTTGGGACATAAACTTGGAATGGCTATAAATGAATTGTCAATAAACCCCTTTATATAGTATAATATAATGTATTTATCAAAAGAAAACACTTAGCCTCTACAGTGATATATCTATGGTATACAAAGAGAAAAACAATCTGCAAGATCACGCTTTTTTCAAGGTTGTTCTACAACTTGGATCAGGTTTCCAAGGCGTCAAACACACAAAGTTAGTCATCATCTTCATCGTCGTCTTCGCCTTCATCTTCTGCGTCCCTCTTCCGCTTCTCTCCCCGAACTCCTGCCTCCTCTTCTGCAAAGCGTACCATAAAAACGCCATTAAGCAGACGTTAAAAAACATTGCCGTCTCTCAAAAAAAAGAAAAAAAATCCACAGAGACAAGTGTATCAATTACAAAAAAGCTTTTCTAAAATCTCAGAAGGTTCTTCGACACTTACCCTCGCCTTCATCCTCCTCCTCTTCTACATAGTCATCATCATCCTCCTCATCCTGTTGTGGGAGCACATTGACAGAACATTGTAAATGGCACGATAGATTGAGTTAAAACGTTGGCTTAGAACAACATTAGCATTACATTTAAATTTGCATTACCTGAATTTCATCTTTCATTAAGTAGGACAGTCCAACCTCTCCACCTTCTGATCCTTCCTCATCATCATCTTCATCGTCATCATAGTCACCAACAGGCCCTGCTCCCTCCTCTCCATCCTCGTCGTCATCTGGACAGTTACATCAAATGCAGTTACAGAACTGAATTCACTGCAGTTTTATTCAATTTATTGTGTGTGATATTCAACATCTTTTTTAATTACCCTAACCATCTGCTTTTTATCTATCCTCTGGTTCTACACTCACCATCATCCGCCTCTGAGTCAGGAGCCTCATTGTCTTCTGCATCAAAGCCATCCAGGTATGTGATCTGAGGCAACAGCTCAAAAATGCTCTCCCTGTATTCCTCTAGTGTGGTGATCTCACAGTTAAAGAGGTCCAGGCTCTTCAGATTCTTTAGGTTTTGCTGAGTGAAAGGGGCAAAAAAAACAAAACAAAAACAAAACTTTAGACCTGGGCAGTACACTAAGAGGCTCAAACAAGTTTTATAAACACTTGGTAAAAATACTTTTTATACCGCATTCATTACAGTCTATGGTTAACTATGGTTAGGTCTAGTCTCCACTTACCAGAGCTTCCACTGTGCTGAGTTCTTTAATCTTGTTGCCACTCAAGTTTAGGTATGTAAGATTGGCGCATTTCGCTGACAGCATCTCCAAAGAGCCAGAAATGTTATTATCACTCAGCTCCAACTGACAAAAAATAAAAATGACACTGGTCACATGGAGAACCAGACACTTTCAAATCTCAAAAACAACATGAATGTAAATATGAGATATCAAAGAAGTGCAGTCACAATTCCTGCATGTCTTGTACAATTTAAAATTTCATAACTCAAAAATCAATATACACAAAATTTTAAGGAAGATTGTAGCAATACAACTTTTTAAAATTCATACGCACATTACCACATACACATTAATTAAGGACATGGAATTTTATCATTGAATTATTCTATAGGCAACATAGGATTAATACATGAGACATTAAACTGGTACCGGTGACTGACCTTCCTCAATTTGGGCAGCGATGGCAGCATAGCCAGAGAAGTAAGACCCACGTTGACCATGCTGAGGAACTCCAGCTCCTTGAACTCATCTGTAAGGCCCTCAATCTCTCCATCACTTGAGCGACAGTTATCCACCACCAGCTCCGCAACCTGCAGGGCGAGTCAAGCGTTACATGAGGCGTCGATACTGTGGCAGGAACTTTTACAGACAACATCCAAAATCTCAGTGAGTTTTTTGTTCTTTGTTCTTCATGTACCGGTGATCTTTAGAAATTACAAGTAAAAAATAATGTTCATGTGAGCAAAAAACAAACTTTCATTCATACAATCAGGGTCTGTTCATTTTTATGGACTAGGACAGACGATTGTCTTAAGTTCTAATTTTTCCAGCATACTTTTTCCAGTCTCTGCAAATATAAACTATTTATGGACCTTGAAGCAAGACAGACTCTGAACAGCCTCTGAATGCAAGTCATCAATCGTTTCCTTTTTCTGCACCGGATGAAACTGCCGTGCTCTTCAGCCATCACGTCCCAAATGATTCAAATGAATATCTTCACTGAATAGAGAAGAGCCTGGAGCCACCAGCACCACCTACGGATGAATGGGCTGAACTGGCTCCATGAAAAAAAAAAAACGTTTAACAAGAAGGCGCTCGACTTTATTCATTGGGCGTGCTGAAAATACTTTAACCGGTGACGTCACCGAGCCAGGTTCACAACACTAACTTTAACAACGAAGTGACGACGCAATAATAATAATAATGAAACGCATCCCAGCTCGGACATTTACTTCAAAGAAAAAGAGAGAATTATTTCGCCACGTATCTATTCACGGCCTTGGAGAGATCTCAGACCAGGCTAGTCTACAATAATCTACAAGGCTACAATGGGAGGAGGGGGTGGGGGTGGGGAATAGAGGAGGGGGGGTATTCCCCTCACCATCTGCCACATTCCTTCAAGTAATAAAACGTCGAAAATATTCTTTAAAACACTTCACCGTAGTGAAAAGGGGGCTACCATGCGGGCGAGTTACATAATCGCGCCATCGTTATGTGAGCACAGATGAAAATGGCACCTTGTTTCTTCTCAGGGCTCCATGGTAGCGTGTGAGAGAAAGTGTGTGTGTGGCTGAAAGTACCGCCAAAGCGGTTGCAGCCGGGTTGCACTGGACTGTTTATTTTGTTGCAGAATTTCTCGGCGCGTCGTTTGTTGCAAGAGAACGAAAGTCGTGCAGCCGATGCAACAAAATGACTCCCAGTCGGGCAGGGCTCCCCACCCGTCAGATGGTGGACCTGCATCGGCAGCCTCCCCTCAGTCCTCCCAGCACGCAGCGAGGCGCTGCCACACATACACGGAACAGACGGAACTCAAATACGCTCCACGCCGCGCTTCGCCCATTAATACCTTCGTCCGAAACCAGTTGTGTTTGTGTGTGTTCTCAAAGCTTTCAAAAATTACGATTAGGGTCTGCAGGGCTTTGGCGAAGAGCACCGACAGCGGGCGAAAAAAAAGCCTCCCAGTGTCCAAATAAGAGTGGCAGAGTAAGATGTCCGCCTCGGGAGAGACGAGAGCCCTTACTGTACAACTAGGTTAGAGAGAGAAGCCATAGTGCAGTCCGCCTCTGCCTCGCTGGCCTCCACTGCACAGTTGTTCGAACACATTACCCGCCAGACAGCCCCGTCTCGGAGCACTTCTCATCTCTTAGAGACACACACGGACGGAGCGTAAAGAATATAACGATCGTGTATGGGTGACGATTAGCGTTTCCTCGTTTTTTAAAAAAAGCCCCCGAGCTGATACGGGG
This sequence comes from Brachypetersius gabonensis, assembly GCA_037577145.1. NCBI lineage: Eukaryota > Metazoa > Chordata > Actinopteri > Characiformes > Alestidae > Brachypetersius > Brachypetersius gabonensis. The sequence continues at coordinate 12,893,295 of JBBJLR010000145.1, forward strand.
CCACGCATCGGCTCTCTGGTGTTGTCTCCGTAAATCGAGCTCGTATTTATTTATTATTGTTTACCAAAGGAAACAGAATTTCATGGCGACCACTTCGGACCCTCTCGCACCGACCACCCTGTAGTGCAATGGCGAGGGTGTACAGTGCGGTGGGAACGAGTTGACAAAAGAGTCCACATGAGTTTTGGTGGGGCTAAGCGCTGCAAACGTGTTCAAGTGTTTGATTATTTAAGATAAAGTCCATTAAAAAATAGGAGATCTGCTTGTTCGCTTAAAGCTTTTCTTTAAACTCGCATCCTTTTAGGAGCCCATGTGGTCCGAGCTACACGTTCAGTGGAGTGGAGCGGGTGGTCTAGTGTGCAGAGGGGGTTAGACAGGTTGCCAGAACATCATTTCACATTTCTTTTGGAAAAATAAATAATTAAAATCCTACACATTTTACCTCCGCCGGAGTTCTGTTCCTCAGCTCCAGACTGATCCTCTTCTTCATCTCCATCGCGTCAGAAGATGCCGTGCCGGACGAGAGATCGTTTAGGAAATAAAAAAAAATGTGAGAAAACTCCGGAGCGCTGACCCACAGCTCAGCTTTCTTCAACGTCTCCCGTTCTCTAACTGATCCTCCATGATACCTCGCACCCAACCCCCTTTCACAAGTCCCGCCCCCGCACCCTCTCGATTGGTCCGTTTTTGTTTTTCAGCGCCGGATTAGTGGAGCTGCAAGTCGCTCAGACGGATCACGCTGATCAACATAATCGGTCTTTGTCGAAGGAGCTGATTGGTTAGAATTGCGCGCGCAGTAAAATTAGACGGGTCGATCTGAATGTCAGTACGAAGGTTTCAAACTCAAAATCCGCCCAGTCTTTGTTCCCATTGGCGCCTTAAAAAGATCTGGCCGTGTCTCCAGTACTCTACAAAAAAACCCACCATCGATTAACAGCTAACATAACTGGGAGTTCATTTAAAGAAATATTATTCCAAAACAAACTAATATTTAATTTTAAAAACTGCACAAATTTAAATTTAGAGTTGGTCTAACTTCAACACCCAACAGTTTTTTTCCCAACCAACTCTGTTACTCCCCATCCCTCCTTAACTATTAAATAAAATGGCTGACCATAAACCATGACAGCCATGGGGGCTTAGAGGCTGCAAGCCATCATGCCATCTGTCTCATGCAGTGTGCTGCTGACCGCTTAACTACACAGCTCATGCAGGCCAAAGTCCCTGTGCTCAGCCCTTCTGCATGTCAGGAGGCAATGCTCACGGTGAGTTAACTAGCAAAAAAATCTGCATTTTTACATTTAATTATATATATTTTATGTGTATATATTCATGATGGGAAATTACTACACAAGAATAGTTTAAGATCCCAAACATAGATCAGTTTCAAAATACAAAATTGCTGTCAGCATCCATATTAGTACTTTCTTTTTTCTTCAAATGAACGTCAATAGAAATTCAGTCGTGTGGCTGGTAAATATGCCAGGCCCTGTAATACCCAAGGTGACCACTAGGATATAGCATGTTGACCCTGACGTTAAATGAGTACCATGACAGATCTCCTAAGCTGATTTATCCCACATTGTGAGAGGAAGCGAATAATCTTCCCTACCTCACAGACTGCATCCCAGTAGTTTATCCAAACTTCCTTTTCTGCCTGTATTCCTTGACTTTAAGCCTGCGCTGCAACCCGTGGCCTCTTCAGTTCCATTATCAGAGCTGAGCATGTGGATCCACATGGCTGCCAGATCAGGCAAAACCAAAGGACACTGTCAGGAAGAGAAGTTTCATTAAACTGTTTGGACGCCAGTCATTCATCAAGACTGCTCGTTTTTTTCAGAACATTTTAACTAAACTAGTACTAACAAATAATATTTTAAGGGATTAAGCCTAGACTTGGACTATAGCAGTGAAAAATCTAATATAATTTAGGCTTAATCTGGGGCTGGAAAACTGGTTTTCTCTGCGAAAGAGTTGACCAGAGGGTTACATATTAGATAGACTGTCTGTGTCCTGTGTTTTGCTCATAGTGTGTTTGTAAACAGACGGATATCTCACCGAAATGCCCCACTAAAGGCCTTAGGGCGAGAAGTGCAAGTGAGGGGTAAAGGCACTCCACAGACAGGAAGCAGGAAATACTTCAGCAGAGGATGGAAAACAGGACCACTGACTGAGTAACACAGCTTTTGTCGCTACACATCATACAAAAACATATAGATCAATAATGTTTGGCAGTAACCTGCAAAATGAAGCAAAAAAAGCACTGATATAGTCTAAACCCAACAAATCTGTTGGTAACTTAACAAGCACTATTTGTTTTTGAAAACAGGTGCAGCAAAAGTCAGAGTAAACTCAGCTATAGACATGTATACAGTGAGACCAGATTTGACCAAAAAACACACAGAAGACACATATATAACGTCTAGATATAAACTCTAAACTAGTCACAAATGTGCAGTTTTAGGTTAATAGTGGATAATTTTTCACATACAAAATTGCTCAAACGCTGCATCAGTAGTTAATTAAAGAACAATCAGAATGCTGGAATATAAACGTGTGATTTCTATGTGCAAATGACCAGCAGCAGTTCAATATAAATATACAATCTATGAATAAATAGAGTAGCTTTGAAATAGTATTGAAATACAAATGAATTTCATTCCACTGAGTGACACAATAATCTTAAAACACAAAGCCCAAATCCACATACTGATGAGATATATGACAGTTCACTGAAAGGGTGGTGAAAAATGTGCTTAGGAAAACCCAAGAGTGTGTAACAACATGAATAACCACTAGGTGGTGGACAGCACAAGGACATGGCTTAAACCAGTTATAACTGGATTTACCCATGTGCACATTTGGCCAAAGCTCTTGGGGAAGTCCCCACTAGATGGAGCAACATATCTTTGAACGGATAGTTCACACTTTTTCATGCACAGTTTGTGTTTGTGTTTTGTGGAAATGGCAATCTTGGTGTGATTAAAAAAAGACTGGACTTTCGCTAGTGACACAGAATTCCTTTATAAACTTTTTTTTTTTGTTTAAACAGACAATCAGGTGATTACACTAACTATTGGAAGTTTATCGACAGCTTTTATATTAGACCTGGTGCTTCTAGTCACAAGTTTTTTTAGTCATAGTAACATCCAAGTGACTAAGTACTGGAAACTTAAGGCTTGTCATGAAGCATCAAGAGGGTAAATGGATGTAATGGTCCATTGTGCTGGAACCCTGGAGCTTCTCCTTGACCTTGATAGGGAGCTGTTGTCACATCTCCTTAGTGTTAACTGCACCCTTTTGTCCTCCAGCCCACTGCTAGAAAAATCACAGGGAACAGAGGTGGGGGCATCAGGGTCTTGTTGGACTAGAACAAAGGCAGGCACACACTGGTGTTTTCTCATTCAGGAAGACAATAGGGAAAAGCGGTGAGGCTGCCTGGGGAATCCTAAAAGGTTCATAATGGAGGAAGCATTGAGAGAGCAAGACACAAAAGACACACCAAAAAGACTAAAGATGGAGTGATGGGAAGTGCTGTTGCCTATTTTGCATGACTGAACGAACAGTATTGAGAATGGCCAAGTTGGTGATTCAAATTATGAACAATTTGGACCCCACGTTGGACTAAACATATAAATTTGTTCTGAGAGCGCAGGGTATTATGTTATATAACCTATAAAATCTGCCAAGACTGTTTTGTTGGGATGGAAAACAGAACAGTGAGACCAAATTAGAATTTTTAAATTCTGTGAACTTTTCTGTCTGGCACATGAAGTTGATATCTGTATTGTTACTATTATCCAACTAAAGATGTTGTTTTAAAGGATAGCAAGACAAAAACAGTTCTTCTCAGTCTTTTCAAGAGTGAGTGATGTTAGTAAAAAAAATGCCAATCCTTCCAGGTCCCTAAACGTTATTGGGCATGGCACTGAGCGGGTGCCTGTGGTGCCAGTTGGTTTGCTGTAAATCTGGATGAAAGAAGGAATTTTGCCAGTCAAATTCATAGTCAGTACAGCTCAGTCATTTGTTTGTGTTACTATTATAAGCCGTGGAATGAAAAATTGCTTCACAGGCCTACAGTGATTTCAGAAAAAAAGCATCTGTTTTCAAGAATATAAGTGTATACCCCATAAAATCACAGAGCATGGCTGTAATTTATTCCAGGTTCCAGGATGGCCTGCTTGAACGATGTGGGTGAGTGTGTGTACAAAATGAAACGTCGAAACAAAAAGCAGTTACAGGTGGTCTTGTTAGAGCAGACACTCAAGCATTTGAGTATTTAAAGTATTGACACATTTAAACATATGTAAGAATATACAAGTATAGCAATATATGCAAATATAGCCCATACAGCACTGAAATAAATAGAATCAAGAGTCATGGAATGTTTTATTGAACTTTAGCATTCAGCATTAACTGACAATTTACTAACAAATCAGCTTCATCTGAACCATTCTCAACAAACTGTGTGTGATGTGGAGACTAATGAGAGGTACTCCTTACCCCAAGATGCATTATTATGTTCTTAGGCAGTTTAGTCTTAAAGAGAAATAAATGTTGAAAAAAAAGCACTTAAAGGAGAATGTAAGGTGTAAAGAATATTTCATTTCCAATAAAACACCAGTACTGTAGATTACAAATAAAAGAAATAATACAAGTAAAAATATTTAAAGTGTAGTCAGTTGTTTTTCCAGCTCTGCCTCAGGGTAAACAGATGTACTGAGACGTAATAGTTTGAGCTTCTCTAAGTAAATTTCTTTTGCAAGATAATTACACTTTAACGAGTTAGTAAGCATAGGATTCCATTGATTACATGTTTCTTGATGGTAGATGGTTCATCGGGTGAGGTCATAATACATCATGACACACTTTCTAAATGAGGCCATAATCATATGATCTCTTAAAGAAATGGCTTTTAAAATTTGTAGGGAATCGATCTTTGTAGTTGCAGCTGGCTTTTGTCTAACTGGCACCAGTCCACTGTGAAATTGTCATCCATTCTTTTGCAAGCTTTTAATTTTTCTGCATTTTAGCTCACTAGCATGTGGGCCGAGGGCATGACTCCAGCACTGTTCATTCATCCTCGTGCAGATGGCACAGCCAGTGAGGAAGACCTCTTTCCTGAGCCTTTGTTTTCTCTGAGTCCACAGACTGTGAATGAACACATTATATTTTACAGAGCAAAGCAGAGGCCATCAGTAAACACTCGCTGCAGCAGGTCCTGCCTATCAAACATCAGACTCTATGACTGCTGAGAGTGAAACATCTCTCTCGCGTTCTCTCTCTCTCTCTCGCTCTTTCTCTCTCTCTCCCCCTGTGTATGTCCCTCTTGCTCTTTATCTCACTCCGCTCTCCCTGCCTCTCTCTTTACATGTCTCTCTCCCTCACTCTGTCCTTCTCCTGCCTCTCTCTATTTCTCATTGTCACTCTCTGGCTGCCCCTCTCGCTCTTTCTCTTACTCCTGTTATTCCTCTTTTCTCTCATCTTTCTCTTTTACTTCTCTCCCTCCTTTTCTCTCTCTCCTCTCTCTCACTTTGTTTCTCTTGTTTCTCACTTGCTCCCTCTC
>JBBJLR010000145.1:12898960-12909071 GCA_037577145.1 Brachypetersius gabonensis
CCAACAACCAATAATGTAAGAGAAGAAGCAGCTTCTTCACGCACTTTTTAGCCGCGAAAATCATAACCAAAATGGAGACAAACGTGAAAGCTACGCTCCAGCTACAGTCTGAAAATAATAAGTCAGTTGTGCTCACGGATATTTCTGGGCGATCTGAAATAACAAAAAAAAAATTACGCATTAAGAATAATGGCATGAAAACGCAATACGCCAGCTGTGTGTGTTTATGGATGGATAGATGAATGATTTGCATAAAATTAAATTTTTTTTCAACTAAGCTGAGATCTGTAATCTATTTTTTTTTATGGTAACTGACAGATTTTAGCAAAAAAAAAAACAACACGGGAGTGGGAGAGAATGGGAGTCATTCTTCTGGGATTGGGATGGGATGGGATTTTCCCGCAGTTTTTTAATGGGATTGGGATGGGACAGGATTTTTTTTGTGGGAGTGGGACGGGAGAGGATTGAAAATTCACTCCAGTGTCACCCTCTACACAGTATGCATACATCCGCGCTAAAATATCAAGGTGAAAGTCATCATAGCTTGCGTAGTATAGAACCAGCTCCCAACCCAACTTTGTGAATAGATTAACGGCAATACTTTTTTTATCGCCCGATAAGAGTCTCACATTAACGCAGCATGTTAACGCCGATAACAGCCCACCACTACTTATTATTCAGTAATTACTGTGAATTAACCAGTTACTACTATGAAACTAATATGTATGTAATGACAGAAATATAGGCTCACATACAGATCTATAGTATTTAGATGTTACTTGATGGTTGTGTCCTATTTTCAGAAGTCAAAAATGTCATTTCAGACCAGAAAAGTATACATTTAGAGGAAAACGGTTTGAAGCAAATACAAAAGCAGAAGCAAACGTGATGCAAACATTATGGAGACTTTGTTAGTGGATGGAACATTAGAAGCTATAATATTCTAGCTGTTGTGTCTGTAAAAACTAGTGAAATATTTAAGCATCCTTCTATTTTCATTTAAAACACTGGAGGTGCTCCTAAAGGACTCATATCAACACTTCAGAATTGATAGATATTAAGTAGTAACATTTTGAACCTCCCTCAACTTACAAATATTCCCATGGCAGTTCTCCCAGTGCACCGTTTACCTCTCAGAGGTTTGTTGATGGAGTCAGCATGTGGGTTACATGGCTGGATAGAATAGCTTTGAATTTAGAAAACTAGGAAGCCATTCACTTTTTCATGAATGACTTCAATGGCAAGTCTTTAAATTGTTTATTGTGTATGTCATAAAGTGAATTATACAAAAGCTCATGAGAATCATGTAAAAATGCTAAATAAACAAACATAACCAAAACAAAAAATATCCAAGAAGTGTGGAACTATGAGAGTCCTCTAATGTGAGCAAAGCTTCCACAAGCACAGGTTGGAAAAGCCTCAGCCAGTGGCTGAAGCAGTGATAAATCAGAAGAGTCACATGTACCTTATTCAAGTGACCTGAATGTGTGTGAATCTGCCTGCCAGGCTTGTATGTCTAATTGCCTCTTGCTGTCCCTGCCCTGAATGTGTATCTGCCTGTCAGAATTCCAGCCAAGTGGGTGACAAATGTGCTTATTCCATTTAATTTACCTTAGTAAGTGTGTCATCGCTGACACTCAAATGCAGCTGAAAGCATTACAAATGTAAAAATTTGAGTGCTATTGAGAAGGAATGAAAGACTATTATATTCCTCTTGACTCAAAATAAAGTTTGCAATAAAGTACACAAACTGTTCCCAGACAAGGGGTTAGGAGGTAATAACCTGCTTGTAATAGAAGGATCATGCGGTCTTAAATAGTGTTTAAGAGCGAGCTCTTGGAGTCCATAAACCTGAGCAAGAAGCACTCTAGTGAACTCTGCCAAGCCTCACCCACCTGCAAGTCAAAACAACACAGAATCACCTCAGACCCCTGGGGCTAAGGAGCATTCCATGCAAAGATAATACAGGCTAAGACAAGGGTAAGACTGGGTAATGGGAAATGAAGGCATTAGAGACCTCTAAGGCAACCCTCACACACTTCCTTCAAAAGCTCAGACACCCAACTACAGTGGAATCATGTGGATTTGTTTGATTTGGCAGTGCCATGAGGGATGCTGGTGGCATGTCTATTTTCCTCTCAATGACCCCTGCGGCTGGCGGCCACCCTCTGCGGCTGGTGTGGGGTTTCTCTCACGTACTGTCTAGAGGTATCTCAGATTTCAGCAGTCAAGGGCGTGTCTCAACTGGAGTCAAGGGCACAGTAAGGGACTTTATACTGCACAATAAGCACAAAAAGAAGAATGAACCAAACCTAGAAACAGCAACCAAAATCTTGCAGCCAAGAATATTTACTTCGAATAATTTGCAAAAAGATATTGATGGACAGTATACTGAATACAGTATACTTAATATATTCAGAGACATATTCTATTGCAACTCATGAAAAGAATCATATTGAAAGTATATTCAGAATACATATTTAAAAAGTACATTATAAAACACTGCAAGTTTTCTCATGTAAAACATGCTTATTTTAAGCTCTTATCAGATGTTTCAGTCTACTGCTGCATCTACAATCCCATAAGCATGAGCCTAATATATCAATGTTTAACTTATCACCTTTTCCAAAAATAGCTCCATAATGCGGCGATTCCTAATCACAGTCATTTATCATCTGATTCATGCTTAGCAGGAACTTCAGTGTTTGTAAAGAGGCTGCTTGCTTATAACGAGAGCATTTGTTACATGTTGTGTGCTGATTTTGTAGTTATAATACAAGTATTTACGGTGTTTTTTTTTTTAAAGATTAAGGGCGGTTATCCCAGACCCAGATTAGGACTAATCCTAGACTAAAAAAATTCCAGTGGTGATTCACCATTGACACTACAATTAACTGTGAAAGGGCTCACGTTCTTTTAAATGTAGTGGAAAGTATTCTCCTTTAGAAAAATGCAACTTGGACTAAAATCAGATGGTCCTCTTGATGGGGCAGTTTCCTTCAGATAATCAGAAAATTGTTTTGTTTTTTTTTTCTAATAAATGTTACTAATTGGTCCTTGACTTGTACACATGATTCTAGAAAAATCTTTGATTTGTATAAAACCTTCACACTGTTTAAAGGCTCTTTCAACATTTTACAAAATCCTCAGAGAGTGAAATTGGGTCTTCTATGGCATTACCTAAAGGAACCCATTTTGGTACATTTGTTTTTGAGTCTTTGCTTCAGTAGATTTTCTTAAATATACTTCTATTTCTGATGGGGATGTAACAGAATACAGACATCTGTATTCTGCCAATGTGTTAAAAATATTTCTTCAAAGCAGACAACATACAGGAGATGACCTTTTACAGGAGATTTTTGCTTCTCCTGCATTATGGGTTGGTCAAAAACAGGATTTATTTTGGATTTACATTGCACATGCTCTTTCTCACGTGTGCTCTGTCATTGTCCAGTCACCCACACAGTCCCACGGTCCAGTTCACACAGCTGGGGGCTATGGAGGAGGGGAAATGGGCCAAGTCCCTCTGACTCAGAGCAGGCAGTCAGGAACAGGCCAAGTCAGCTCTGCAAGCCAAGCTCAGAAAGAGTGAGGCTGGGGGAGGAATATTCATGCATTGGTCTATTTCCACTCTCCAAGCACCCCCTGCTCTCTATCCTGTCCTGCTCCTGAAATACATCTTAATACCTTTAGCTTCCCCTCCTGCCTCATGCTGAGCAGAGCGGTTGGGCAGCTCCAAGCTTTGCAAAACTGAAAAACATCTGGGGCTTGGCACAATGCAAAAATGCAGCCTTATGGGGCAGAAGACAATAACAAAAGTTCAACATTTTGTAACTTACTGATTTCATTTGTAATAATTTTGACACATCACACTGCACTTAGTACTCAGTAGCTTTAGCAACTTAGTTTTATTTGCCTGTTTGTTTTTGGTTGTACAGGGAAATGTGTCACAAATATTGCCAGTGGTAATCAAGTGTACACTACAGATGTGGCAGATAGAGATTATCTTGAAACAATTCTAGAGTAAGCCTTTAAACCTATTATCCAAATTATGAGAACAGCAAACATTGTGAGAAAACATTCAAAAATGACATTGTGAATTAAAGCTACAACCCGTAAGTGTGTTTGTCTCTAGATGCAAGCATTTATAGTCACATATCACTGGACATGACGTTCTGTTTTTAATGCTTTAATGGTTTTCAGCACTTCATATTTACTCATGAATTTTGATTTGGTTGATTTCAACTTTCCCACACCCTGTTCACAGCAGGCATGCACATTTATCACTGATTGCCATCACGTGTCAAGCAGCAGCTAGATGGTTGCCAACATGATGTTGAGGTCCGTTGACCTGAGAATAGCCCTGCTAACCTTCCCTTCGGGGCTCCTGGACATTCAGCCCAAAACTGAGGTCAGCTCATCAGCTCTTAATCCAAAAACCCTAAAATTGGGGCTGCCCACACAAGCTTAAACAGCTGTAATCCCAGCTGCCAAACTGTTTGTTTAAATGGATGAGATTGGGCAGGAATCAGATTATTTAGTTCTAATCCAGACTGCTTTCATTTGCCGGGCTGGGCAAGTCAACGTGGGGCTATATAAAAAGGGGGCAGCTTCAGTTTTTGGAGATAAGTGAGGCATCCAAGGAAACAAGAAGTGTTCCCACCCCCTTTTTTCTTTTCCCACCCCCTTCTCTCAGCCGTTTCCTCCACCTCTCACACGTTCACAAGGAGCAGGCATTCAGAGGCACAGCGTGGAGGCAACACACACACACACACACACATTCTGCAGAGCAACATGCCCAAGTTACCTCATCACTGCCTGATAGTGGTATGCCTGGCAGGATCTTTGCTGCTACTTCCACACAGCTGCGGTGAGTTCAAAAGAAAGAGTGCAAGTGTGTTTGTGTGAGTGTATGACAGAGATAAGGAGAGATGGTTTAGTACGATCATTCTGGATACTGTTATCTAGTCAAAACTTTGTATCTCCAAAATGGTAACATAACAGGGGAAGGGAAAAAAGCCTTGTGAATGAAAGTTGAGCAAGGTTTTCCCCCATATTATTTTGGACTTTTGTTCATTCACTGTAAAATTTGAATACAACGAACTACCAGAAATACAGACAGAAATGGAGATAAAAAGTTTTCTTTGAATTAAGCATGGTGGGACTGGATATGACAATGAACATGAAATGCCATGTTAAAAATACTGCATATTGTCATGAACAAAACATAGAATATGTGAAATGATGACTAGAAGAGAAAGACAAAAAATTACATTACATTGGTCTATTCATCATGGAATATTCAGATGTAAAGTTTTCAAACAGTATCAACATAAAACAACAATAATAATAATAATAATAATAATAATAAATAAGGTCTTGAAACGAGAATGATCATGTATAAGTGCTGTAACAGTCTATGAATTTGTATCAAGGTGAAGGTGCATGCAGAGGGTGCTAACTGAGGGACAAGTGCATGTCTTGATGGTGCGTCAGAAAATGTGTGTTTGATGAGGGTTGAAAGTGGAGAAAAATGCTTGCACATGTTTCTGTTTAGGACAAAACTGTCTAGTAAGTTGGAATAGTGAGTATGAAAGGCAAAACATTCATTTGTGTTGGTAGAAACACATCTCCTGATGTGTGTGACATGAGGGCATGTGGTTTGGAGTTTTTCCTGCTTATTCAGCAAGACCACACAGACTATGGACTATTTTCTTGTCAAAACAAAGTCCTGAAACGATTCAGATCACAGGCACAGTTGAGGCCAGTGAGGACAGAAAAGTTCTAAATGTGTAAATTATGACCTCAACAAGTAATATCAGAAGAGCAAGAGCATCCCGCCTAAACACAAGAAGCAACGAGGAAAGAGAAGAAAAAGGAACTTGTTCCACAATTTCTTTTCCTTGGATCACCCTTGTTGTTCATCTGAAGTGGCTTTAAACTTTAGAAAAGCAGCACAACAAAGACATGTGTGAACTAAACTGACATGAGTAATTCTTTCCTGTCATTCAGAGCAGATTATAAGTCTCAGGATGTGTGGTAGATGTGGAAATACCCTGGGAGAAAGACAAAAACGGCAGTGGGTCCTGACAGACCCATTTGAAAGCATGAGATCTAACTGTGCAATGCGGTTTCTCCAGCATTGGAGATGACCCCGAGGGTTAGAACAAGCATGGGGGCGACATAATCCTGATGCACAGCTGTTTTCTGTAGAATGTGTCAACCATGGCTCTGGTAGGTTTCACTTTATTCTCTTTCACAGGACACTGGCCCCAGAAAAAGAGAGATGAGTTCTTGAGTGTTTAAGAAGAGATTGTCACTTGCTGTGGGAGTGTTGCAAGCCAGTGAGAGAAATGAGGCCTCAAATGACCCGCAGCACAGGCGAGAATGCACAAGGTTAATGGTGTTCTTAGATCATTTAAAGGAACAGTTTAGAGGAAAATCAACAGTGGGCAGTTTCCCTTTATCCTAAATGTTATTAATCGGATGAGAGATGTTTAATGTCTGAAGTTTGTTTCTTCAGTTTTGCATGGGTGCAACAAGGCTGAGATGGCTAACAAGCATCGGAAGCTTGTATTTTGCACTGTGTAAACTTCATGTCTAAGTATTGATACACGTGACTCAAGGTGTTTCTCGTTGAGCCATTTCAAACAGACCTGCACATGTGTTTTTTTATCCGTTTTGTAAAAAACCCACATAGTAAAAAAAGGCTTATTTTGTGCGTACATACTTCCTACATCTATATTACACAGTTTCTGGCTGGTGTGTGCTCATTTAGGCATCCAGCACAATTCTTTTAATTCAGATTTGTAATAGGAGAGTACTTCTCTGTCCTTTCACATGTCGAATATCCCACTTTATTCCTACAAAAACAGGTTAATGTGTGAAAGATTTATGGTGTGAGATCTAATGCAAAAAGAATTAACATGGTGTAGAGCTTATAGGACAAGGAATTTGGCAGTCAACAGTTAGTGATTTGGCTCTTTTTTTTAGTTAATCACTAAAAAAAATGAGGTAAGCTTGGCATTAATAAAAGAAATGTCACACCATAAATAACATCAGTGTTTCCTCTCTGCCTTTGGAGTGCATACCTCATGAAGATCCCTTGCAAAAATAAAGGAAATCCATGCCAAAAATCATTGTTTGGGGGGAGTTATCTCACATTAGAGTAGTCCCTCGTACTTGTTTTGACATGCGTAGAAGATAGCTGGGCAAAGTGTGAGCAATTTTGCTGTCTAGATTACACAAACTCTGCAGCTGGCTGGAGCTTTGTTTTAGTTCTGTTTTGAGAAACAAGGACCTGTATCTACAGGAAACTGTTAGAAAGATACTATACATACACTCTTCTTTGAGCTCAGTGGTGCTTATCAGAGCACTGATCCTTTTGTCTTAATCTAAATTGCATTGTGTTCCGACACTTTGCTGCCTCCAGGTTGATTTATCTGCACCACATGAAGTCTAACGTCCTAGAGGCTAAACAATATGTGGAACCTTTAGACTGTGGAATTTTTCTCATATCCTCACAAAACTTTGTGGCAATGACGCACTGAGAATGAATGAAGGATGCAAGCCATAAAAGAGACATGCAGGGGGTAAGAGTGTCACCAATGATCAGACATGACTGTAACTGAAGCACAGGACAAAGAAATGCTCCATTAACTCTCCCTGCTGGGGGAGAACATGAAAGGAGCGATCATTCCATAGAAGCATGAAAAAAAAACCTGCACCATGTGAAGCTTGCCCAGAGTAAAATATGGCCTTGTTATTGCTACTACTTTATTTGACAAATCCTTGTGATTAAGGAAGCACAGTGCTGTTTAGATATGGACACTTAGCCAAACTTTATGGAGCTCCTTAGTGAATTGGTTGACAGAGGGCAGGAAGGTTAGAGCCTGAGACCCGCTTCCCACTGCTGTCTCATACAGTGACACCCAAATTAATAACAGGTGGCTGCCTTCCTCTGGAGCGGCTCTTAAATAAACTGCAGATACTCACAGACTGGCCAGACACCCATCTCACAGCTTATACCGTTTCACTTTATGCTGTTTATCATCTTTTTTGTTTATTGGTGTTGATCCAGGTAATAGGTCTCAGTCTCTTTTTTCCCATGGCTTGCAGACTAGTGGTGAAATTCGTGGTTAGATCAGGCTGTAGGCTTCTGAGTACACTTCACTCACTGAAGAAGCATGTGAGATCTAACTCAATTAGTTTTAAGCGAGTCTTTATGGCTGTCAGGGCAACCCACTGTACTAAACAACCTCTGGTCTTTGTCACAAAGACTTCTCAGCACCACGAATTTGTATTTATAGAGGACTTTCTATTCAGGCCTTGTTTCTTTAGGGATGTTTTTAATGAAACAGCTAGGTCAGGCTGAAGAGAAATCCTTATAGGCTTGGCAACCTGCCATTGAGCCAAATGTATGGAACAGAACAGAACCAAAAAAAATCCACAGAAATGCAAAGTCCATCTGTTGTAAGGACAAGTCTGGTAAAGCATGCATACCATGGTCTTTAAAGCAGGCCATACTGGTAGATATATGACCCGCCTTAAGTGCACAAAGACCGACAGACCGACTGCATTTGAGAAAATTCCAGCCAGAACCCCAAATTCAACTCAAGTTGCAAAGAATGAGTAAGGAAAAAAATATTTGGACTCTCAATTTTCTAGAGCTCAAATGACTTAAATATACATACATGCAAGGCCATGCGTGTAACTTGATAAGAGAAATATTTTACCTAAACATTTTCCTCTGTATCACTACTGTCAAACAAGAACAACATATTCGTACAGACAAGCGCAAAACAACAGAAATATACTGAAGACTGAATCCAGATATGGCTCAGCAAACCTCATGGGTTTTGTAACCCAGGTGTGCATATCGCTAACATCTCTTAAAGAACAGGGCTTGAATTTGGCCTTGGATAGAGAGGACAGCTAAATAAATGAGCTAAACCTAAAAGACAAGTCAGACAGATTATTTATTCAGCTCCTTCCTGGGATGAGAATGTTATTTCTCAGGGTCAGTACTCCAGAGCCGCAAAACCAAGAAGAACCTCACCACTAAGTCCCCAAGTACTGCAAGTCCCAAGACTACAGTCTGGTCCTAGGAGGTCTCTAATAGAATGTATGAATCACTAGGGGTCATTTCCTTTTTACAGCGATTTGTACACTGATCTCCCATGTCCTGTTTCTTGTCCAGTGAGAAGATGGTCACAAGTTCAGCCTCACTAAACTAAGAACTGATTGATGAACATGACTGATAAAAGCTACTTGATAGTTAGATTACAGCTAATACCAAACTTTTCTCTCACTGATTCTTATATTTATAGATGATTTAAAACATTACTCAATGAATAGTGACAAAGGTTGTTAGAACTCATTCTTAACGGCTATCTTATCTATAGATATGGCTTAAACACGGCTATGTTTAATTGGATATAGGTTAATTCTGGCTTACAATGATGACAGAAATGCCTTGACAGCTGCCATTGTTGAGTCTTTATTCATTCAAGAGAATGGCCCCAATAAATTCCGCAGCAACACATATTTCATGTCTAGATAAGCTGAAAGGATATAGTCTTGCCATGGCTGACAAATGGCAGTGCAATGAATGCTGGTACAGAGATCTCAAGTTACTAGTTATTCTTTTTTCAAATACAATGTCCCTCTTTGTTGGGTGACATATCTGAAATGTGTTAACATAAAAAAGAAGACCAGATAAAGTTCAGAGTATGATCATTTTGGACCTAACAATACAATAAAAAGCGAATTAATCAGGGACCTTTCATTCATCTGACCCAAGTCTGAAACTCACACAAATCCAAACAGGCAAGGTTCAAGTGAATGCATGTGTGAACTACAGAATGATCGAGGTTGTGAAATGTCTGGGCATCTGGAATTGTGGATAAGAAATGAAATCAAGGTCTTATGCATTAGCATAATTTATACCTCAGTCTTGGATGTCTGCATACCATGTGCATTTGAGTGTTTTCGCTGCTGTCGCACACACACACACACACACACACACACACACACACACCACACCACACCACACCACACTATGATCAAAGGCCCATTACAAGTTGATTATTTTGATTGTTTTGGGAGCACA
>JBBJLR010000145.1:12920517-12949212 GCA_037577145.1 Brachypetersius gabonensis
ACACACACACACACACACACACACACACACACACACACACACACACACACACACACACACACACACACACAATAAGAGTGGGCAGTAGAGGAGACCAAACAGGCGCACAAACACTAAGGGTAGGCAGAAGATCCTAACAGGCAAATCCGATTTGAACTAGAGAGGATTAACCTACATGTCAAATTGGATATAGGTTTACCATATAGTTCAGGTTTAATACTACTCATTAAACAGAGGTAACATTTCATCCAAAATAATACATACAAACATAACAGTAACAAAACTACTTTAACAAAACAGTACAAAACTATGACAAATTATCATGCAGAGATTTTCATTCTTAAATGAAGTGGGAAATGCTCCTGTCTTCGGTCAAACCCCGCCCTCCTGTGCTAGGATTGTCTGTAAGTGTCCCACCTCTGACATGGAATTGGCTAGGTGAGCTGATCGCGAGCAGGGGGCGGGGACTCCTGCGAAAATATAACACGATTCGACCACTTTAAAAACTGAAGCGGTATTTAAATATTGGCTGTCACATGTGCAGTGAAAAAATATGCCAAACATCACTTTGTTGTTAGTTGTGGTTTGTGTGGTTTTATTTGTGACCGGTGTGAGCACGAGACCAGCAGAAAACCTGCCTTTGGATCCGATGGACTCGGGCAAAAACACCAAAACAGAGCTGGTGAGTGAAACTTAAAGAAAACTGGAGGTTCCACATGGAGAAATAGACTAGTGTTCTCAGTGATCATGCTATTGACAAAGTGCCCTAAATAATATGGTGCCCTACATTATATAGTGCGATAACTACACATTTACTAAGGATTTTAATATAGTAGATCTAGTTCTTGTCCTCAGGTTTCCCATTATATTACTGAGACTAGTAATAAAGCTCTGTTGTCTTCACAGACAAGATCCTCTTATGGAAAGGTTCAGACAGATGGCCCGAGTACATTAAGAGGGAGGTTCAGCCGTCTTCCAGGCGTGTGCAGGCGCCTGAAGAGAAGGAGAATAACACTTCTGGTAATAACAGACACTTTGTTCACATTTTAATCGTGTTTAATGTAGACTAGGAGGCCACATGGTCCAACCTCACTAGGAACCCATCAGTACAATGTGCAATTAAGACACACCTCGTGGAGTAGTGTGTCAAGTATAAGGGAGATGCTCCTGGTATAGAGTATTTTTAGATTTGCCATAGATTGTAAAATTACCATTCAATTGGCCTGATGACTGTCTTAAATGTCCCTCACTTTACTAACTGCAGAAATGCAGAAACAAAGTGATTTTATTCTCATGGCATTTTCTCTCTACAGTGCAACGTTGAAAAGTATTGCTCTGCTCCAAGACAAATTCAGCACGGCCAAATCTGCTCCTGCCCTAAAGCATCAAAGTGCACTCACTTTTTCTTAAAAAGTTTTTGAGATCAGGTTACATACTGTTGTGAGAAAGTGCAAGACAATATACATTTTACGATGTATTTCGAGTATATGAAACAAATGACACAGCAAGGACTCTTTCCATTTAATTTATTCCTCAGCTCCCCCTTTAAATACAGAGCATGGGAAACCTATTACCTCTTTCATAAAAAATACATTATCTACAGTTTAGGTAGACCAGTAAAACTGGCCAAGAAGAAAATCCCAGCCAAGAGCATGCAGCCTTTTTCTTTAGTCATACTCCTGTGCCGAAAAAAGAACTTGCTTTAGTCTGCCAGGTCACACATGCCCAGATGGACATGGTGTAGAAAAACAAAATCCAACAGCTGTATACCTGGAAGCACAGGCCTGGCTTGTGACAAAATAAAATAATAATGAAGAAAAAAAAAAACAGGACAAGGTAATACATTGTCATACATTTCTACCAATCAGCGAATTGAAACACAAGTGTGGGCATGTTAATCAGTATAATGCAGCCATACTACATTTTCAACAGACAGAATAAAAACAGGAGAGTTTTAAGTTAAGAAAAGTTGCAGCAATTAGTGCAGTGTCTGGCATGTTGTCAGTATATCTGTATAAGTAAAACGTCAAGCACGTAAAACGAAACGCACACTGTAAACCATGCACAACATAACTGAGTTGTTCTGAAATAGAGGAGACTGAATATTGTCTAGGGGTTCACTGAAATAAATATTGTCTTTTGAAAATAAATTGTGTTGTGGGATCATACATCTTATATGCAATTCTGACAACGTCTATTAGAATGTCAAAAAATTGTCCTCAGGCTAAATCTGGGATTGTGCATAAATGTATATCTTCTTGAGTCTTACCCTGTGTGCATTATTGGTGTTCGTGATTAGACATTCAGTCTAGTACGCTAATGAAACATTTGAAAAATGCAATACCAGCATTTTGTGATTAAAAATATCCAAGTGTCAGACAATTCCAAGACAAATAATTTTTCAGGATCAAAAGCAAAGACCACATGGTTCTTATACTCTTGAAACAGTGTGTGGTATTTTTAAACAAACTCAAATACCCCCCTTACATAAGGTAAGCTCAGTGTTGGTGAGAACATGTATCTTAAGCCATGTATGGTATCTACAAAAACTTGAATTTCAGGTCAAGGCCACCTGATGTCCGTGTTTGATTCGGTTTCATTTAGATGCTGACTCCCCTGTTCAAATCCTTGAAATTCACAGTTGAAGATCACTGTAGCATAGCAAGAGTAACCTGGGGAATAGGTCAGTTTTGCAAGGAAGCAGCAATCGGTCATTCATAATTAATGTCTAAATGCAAAAGCACATTATATCCATTGGCCAGGTGAGTGTCCAGTGATCACAACCCATGCTGAACCGGCAAACTGGGAGTGAACTGGTCACTACAGCTGTGCTAGAACATTGAAATAAAGCCAACCCTTGGTGTAACTTCAGAGCACTGGATCTCCAAATCAGACTTGTGCCATAGTTCTTAATTAAGTTCGGAGTACTAAATCGATTCTATCTGCCTGCGAACCTTTTCCGAGGCTTGGCGGTCTAAAGACCGTTGCCGAGCCACCACCAGTAGGGCAAAGAAAACAGTGAGCCCTAACATGGCCCCCTCGAATTTCCAGAACAGGTGCTCCTCCATTGCAGCTGAGCGGCAGCTACCATGAACAAAGAGAGAGAATAAAATTTTTTATACTTGACTGGAACACAAGATTTGATAAAAAGACACTACACCAACTGATTCACAGAAAAAGAAATAAAAGCAAGGCCGAAAGGCGGAACTCACCTCTTGTACTCATCTTTGTTGGATTTTGTACAGTTAATCTTCTCCACATATCCTGTCTGGCTGCAGACCCCCAACGTCTTCTAAAATGATATGAGTGAGGATCTCATGTGAGCCAAAATGACATTTAATAGCAAGTATACTTACAAAAGCAAAAGTTTGGACAAATACTGGATCTATATGTACAAACAGTAAGAATATTATATACACCCTTAACACACACAAATATATACAGTTGCTGCACAACTGTACAACAACTGCAGTGTACAGTGAAAAACGCAAATATGTGGTGACTGCAGAAGTTTTCTGTTGGTATGCGCGTATAACCAAATACAACCCCACGCTTTAATGTGGATCAGCAGTTGCGGTTTCTGGTTTTTTTGAACGGAATGAGCCTCCGCTGCTCTACTCAGCCGCCGTCCCAAACATACAGCGAGGGGGCGTGGTGCATGAGGCCCAGACGTCATAGTCAGCTGTACTCAGAGGCTAGAGTTTTGAAAGTAGCTAATCAGAGAATGTTATTTATTTGTCCTGGCTGCTGATTGGTTGCTGCCCTATGACGCTGCAATCCAGAACTCCCTCCGTGGAGCATCCTTGAGTGTTCTCGTGTTTTATGTTTTGTTCTTCTTCAAGCCCTGTATTTTTATTATTGTAAATTTAAGTTAATTATTACTGCATTTACCCTGATTATGCCAAAGACAATGGTAGTGTAAACTGAACAGTAAGGATACGTATTTAACTTTATTAAACTAAAGTGTTTTGGGAGCATATTAGGGGGCATATTCAGGGTTTACACTATAAAATTAGGCCTTTTGAAGCCTGGTTTGGTTCTGTAGACTATATTTGTTCAGGAAAAAAAAAATATTCAGGTAACACACTTAAAATATTAACCAGTTTTATGGCAATAGACACTCATTTTCATTTATTTGCTTTATTTCACTTTTTAGTGATGTGATGTTATTTTATTTATTTAATTTGAATTTCTGTGTTCTAACATGTTTTGTTGGCAAAATAAATGTACATTCAAATCAGAGGGTCTTCCATGTCTGTACAGTATTCTTGAGTCTATAAGGTAAGAATATAATATTTCTGAATGAATTGTGAAATAGTTTTGACAAATATTTTTTTGATTTTGTCTATTCTACTATATACTATACTTATACCATATTAAAAAATAGCATGGGGGGGAAAAGCATGGTGCATCTTTAAATGCACTGTCAAGTTCTGAGTCGGCTAATAATAATAATAATAATAAGATATATTTAATTTATAAAGTGCTTTTTAAAATACCCAAATTTATACGGACCCTCAGCTCTCCTGTGCAGAGAACCGGTAGAACGGCTCCTGAGCACACTTGCATTTTTTATTAAAAAGTTCCCGTGTTTGTTTTTTCTTCTCCTGTAGTATCGAAAATAGTACCAATTACCATACTTAGTATCGGTATTGAGTTTAAAATTTCAGTATCATGACAAGCCTAATATACATACATACATACATACACCACATACATACACCACATACACCACATACACACACTTACCACTTGAAAAGCAGTACACAGTGTGCACTCTGTGGCAACTACAAACTCCTCCACTTGCCAACATGGCACGGTCACTGCCTTGGTTGCTGCAATTAAGAAACATTATTCTTAACAAGACAATTTTATTTATTATTCAGCTTTTGTATCACAGTCATTCTTGATAGGACACTTTGGTACCATGAGAACATGTGTGTGTACCTGTGGTTTTCTCTTCACTAAGAAGTGCAGCTCCAAACACTCTGAAAGTACATTAAAGAGGGTGTAAAGTCATTGATAATCATCACAACTCATAAATTCGAGGAGCATACATCTCTGGTCTGGCCTTAGAGAGAAATTTCCGAAAGGGAGGTGCTGATTTATCAGCCTAAGATCTCAATCTATTTTTTAATCTTGTGGACTAACCTGAGCGACACCAGGCCCCAGAAGAGCGCGTGCAGGGCCAGAACTCTGGGTCTTAAACAGGCCATTGGGATCCTGCAGTCACTCTCCATCCCGCAGGATTACACGTTTGCACACTCCACCACTCCTGCTTAGAAACACTTCATAGCTTCACAGAGGCAGTTTCCCCACTGAGGCAAATACGAACACACAGCCTGGAGACACGAGAACAGGGAGGTAAAAAGGAGGTTCAGCATTACGTGCTGGTCTGCATCACACATCAACAAACTGTCAACCAGTCAGTGAACAGAGAGCAAAACAAACATCATGAAACCTCACTAACATGACAAGGCTAGTTTCATATTCAAATTTTGCTGCTGAATCATTTAAGGCAAAATCCAAAATGAAAATAAAAGCTGGTGAAAGGTGAGCCGAGTAACCCGGTAACTCAGTTGTGACACGTTTTATGTCTGTACTACTAAAGTGAGGTAGCTTACATGAGTGAAACTGATTATTTACCGATAACACACTATAAGGAAAAAAGTATTGGGACACCTGATCATTACACCAAAAGGGACTTTTAAGACATTACATTCAAATACATATACTTCAATATAGAGTTGGCTCCCTTTTGCAGCTATAACAGCTTCCACTCTTCTTGGAAGGCTTTCCACAAGATGTTGGATTGTTTCTGTGGGAATTTGTCATCACTCTATCTGTACAGCATTTGTGAGGTAAGGCACTGATGTTCGACAAAAAGGCCTGGCTCGCAATCACCTTTCCAGTTCATCTCAAAGCTGTTGAATGGGGTTGAGGTAAGGGTTCTGTGCAAACCAGTCCACACCAAAAATCACCCAGCCATGTCTTTATCGACCTTGCTTTGAGCACCAAGGCACAGTCATGCTGGAATAGAAAAGGGCCTGCCACAAACTGTGTCCACATAGTTGGAAGCATGGCGTTGTCCAAAATATTTTGGTATGCTGAAGCATTAAGATAGAAGTGAGGGGCCTATCCCAAACACTGAAAAACAGGAGCGTCCCTAAACTTTTGTTCATACGTATAATAAGGTTAACTTCAGAGCTAACTAGTTTGAAGATGGCAAATCTAGACTTTAATAACATTTTAATCAATCTAAGAAAATATTTATGGAGACGTCGGTATTGCTCTGAATGAAATCCTCCTGATCTGTCATGTATAAGTTTAAATTTTGTGTGAATGTCTTTCCCTTGACCGACTGAATTTAGTAATGCAGCACATGGCCCTCAGCTAGTGTAAATAACAAGTCTTGTACAGATGACTTGCTAGTTAACACAGGTAATCTACAGTCGGAAGTGTTTTTACAGACTGATCGCGTGAAGCTGATAACAGAAAAGGGGCTATATGTTAGTCTCTCTAACCTGTAGTGGACGAAGATCAAAACACATCGTCTGATTTCAGATCAGTCCTCACCTTATATCTCCATCCCAGGGCAGTTTTTAGAGAACCTGATAAACCCTCGAGTTCTCAGTGTCGAGGAAAAGCCCCTGCAGGTGCTGAGAAAGTGGTGTGTTGGGGCGTTTTGTTAATCCGATACCCTATTTACACAGCAGTGGAGACGTGACTCTGCGCCATCTTGAGATGACGTCAATTCCACACACGCAACAGTTTTTTTCTAAAAGCAAAAAATTAGAGCGCCACACAGCGGTCGGACTTCAATGTCGGGCCATTGATTAGCCTTTTTTTCTGAATGCTTTGTTAGAACAACACAGTACAATACAGCAAATTAAATCATGTAAAGAAATTACAAGGACAGCAGCTATAAAACGAAACAAATAAAGCAACAACAACAACAACAACAACAAAAAAACACGTTGATGTGTCACAGTTTAGAAGCGTCGAGAAAGGATGTGTTTAATGTGAAAATGTAAAGAGAATGCACTTTTACAGTAGTTGTGGTAGGAACCCGGGGTAAAAAAAAAATGCCACAAATTTTTATTTACAACAATGTAAATAAATAAAAAAAACCTTCTGAATGTTGGATGAGTTCGGTGTGGAGTAACTTGACTGGCCTGCACTGAGCCCTGACCTCAACCCCATTGCAAGCCAGACCTTCTTGTCCAATTCCTAAATGCTCTACAGAATGAATGGGCACACATTTCCCACAGCAACTCCAAAATCTTGAGGAAAGCCTTCCAAGAAGTGTAACGCCATTTCGATTTCTGTGTATTTGAATGCAATATCATGTTGGTGTAATGGTCAGGTATCCCAAGACTTTTGTCCATATAGTAGCCTATAGCTTGTTAAATGTTAAATGCTTCAGATGCCTGGTTTTATCGTCACTATTGTGTAAATACTCTGAGTATGTTTCTCTAGAACAGTGTGTTTCACATCAAATGGCCACAAATCAAACCATCAAAACTAAAACCTTTGGAACGTTAATGGAATTCTCCTTCAGATC
The DNA here is from genome assembly GCA_037577145.1 of Brachypetersius gabonensis. Taxonomy (NCBI): domain Eukaryota; kingdom Metazoa; phylum Chordata; class Actinopteri; order Characiformes; family Alestidae; genus Brachypetersius; species Brachypetersius gabonensis. The sequence goes on from JBBJLR010000145.1 coordinate 12,928,082, forward strand.
ATCATCTGGAGGTAAATAACCAACCATTTATCTTTTTTCATGACTGTACATCTAAGTTTGCCTTCATTTTCCTGGTAAAATTATCACCAGTGTCTGCTTCCCCTGTGTAAAAACCAGAAAAACATGCAAGCTAAGACCCTAAAATGTTTAATAGCCTGAAAAGTTCCATGAACACATTCCCTGACTGGCATTGTAACTTGTATGACCAAACGTGGAACATATTGCTGTTTAGATAACTGTTTTTCTAGGATGTATCTGAATGATTATAAAACGAATTTTCGAAATGATCAAAAGATAAAAGGTCTCAGATTGGCAGACCGAAAGTGGACCGCAGCTTATAGTCTAGTCAGCCTTCTCCAGTTACATCTACAAAATGTATTTTTTTGCAATCATCAGAAAGCACAACACGCTTTTTAAAACCGGTTTTGCATGCTGATTTCAGATCGGCTTTCAGTTTTGTTCAGTCACATCAACGTTTTGAACTATGAGTAATGTTAGATTTGCAATAGACTTACATGCGGTTTTATTAAACTGCAGGGACCAATCAAGTAACTATTTCAATATTTTCAGTATGAAGTCAGACAGGCCACACTGTGGCATAGATATAATGATCGGTGTCTGTCAGCTACCACTATTTCTTCAAAAATGCTTAGAATATAATTATTATATGCTAATTATACCAACTATCATGCAATATAGAACTAGGCTCATCACAAAAAGCTGTATGTGCAGGAAAAACTAAACACAGATTTAAAATCAGAATCTAAAACACTACAAAACCCACATAAACTTATCTCTGATGATTTTGACCTGTTGGCCTGTGTTATTAGACTTCAATCACACAAGGAGGACATCCCAATGTTTCTTAAACAAAATCTGGATTTATTCATTTTTTTGTACAATCATACCAGATTAATCATACATATTTTAGAGCAAACTATCTCTCACATTAGCCGATAACAATCATGTCAATGGATGCCAATAAATGAATTATCCCAAATGTTTAAAAGTACGTTGGTGCTGAGCTATGAATTTAAAATGACACATAATTGATATGTAAAGAACGAATGAGCCAAAAAGAGGAGGGAGATACAAATGAACAGGAGAACCAAGGAAAAAATGAAGTAAAAAAGAATGTATGAATGCATGTAAAAAAATGAAGAAATACAAACATAAACAAATCAGTAAAGCAGAGTGAAATGTTGGTACAGTAGGTTGTGAGAAGAAGATAAAATTCATTTTACCAAGAGCATATATTGTCCATACATGAGCCTGTGCAGGTGCAAACGTGGTTATGTATAAAACTCCTTTTGGATTCTGTGTACTCCAGTTCAGTCCATTAAGAATGATTAATTAATGCCATGATAAGTAGTCCAAACAGTTGCTTAGGTCTACCTTTTTATCGTAAACACATCAATGTGCTCCAACTATGTAGATAAGGCAGAGGAGTGCTGTGTCCACTACTTCCTCTGCCGTGCTGTTGTTTACCCAAACTGGCTGCAGCATTTCTTAATAAGCTGGACCCCCCACCCCCAGTCGCATGCATAGATACAGATACGGAGCTCATGCAAAGACTAAAGTCTCAAATCAGTCACTTTTTCTCAATCATATCTGTTCAATATGTCCAATTTGTTTTTAGCTCTGGATGGGGCAAGTATGTGAGATTATCAATAAATGCAGTAGAGGAAAACAATGCGTGACAGTTTTATATTTGATCCACTAATGGCTCATGCCATTACATTTTTTCTGGAATTAGTAAATCTAAGTTTTAGTTATACTAAAAAACTAGTGCTGGCAGGTAGAAATAATATACAGATCACAACACACCTTTACACTCTTAAAAATAAAGGTTCCTCAGTGGTTCTTGGCTTGGGTGTACTGTTCTAGGAAAACCTATCATTGCTTTAGAACCTTTAAATTATGTTGTAGTTCTTTGAAAAGGTTCCTCACAGTCACACATTTTAGGAACAAAAATAATTCTTTAAAGAGCTACCAACTGAATGGTTCTTCAGAGAATCAAAAGTGGTTTGTCTGTGGCATCACTCCAAAGAAAGTTTTTTGGCACCTTCACTTTGAGGAGTGTAGGCTTCTCATTAAATTCCAGGAGGGCTGCACCATTTGATTTGGTTTGACGTACATGCAGGATGAAAAAACTGGGCTGCAAGGCAGAAAGGGAAGAGGCTAAAAGGACAAGAACAGGGTATATAAACAGCCTCTATGACTAAATCCTCTAAAAAAAAGAAAGGTAAGCTTACCGCCATATGCTATTATTCTTCCTGAAGGCATCCCAGCCTTCCACTAACATGCACTTTAATGCTGCCATTTCAAAATGGAATATTTATTTTCTATTTCTAATTCTTTTGTTTTGTTTTTTTTTGCACAGTGGGCTATTGAGAGACAACTGAGTGACAGGAAGCTGTACCCAAATCTGTGCAGTATAGAAAGAGCCGCAACAAGCTACGGGGTACCACAATGCATTACAGAACCCTGAGTACCACAGCACACCAACATCTGGCTCATTCTCCCCATCCTGGGCGTGTTCTAAGGAGTAGGGTGCAGAGCCATGCAACGAACAGATCAGGAGATTAGAAAGGAGATGATGCTTTGGTGGAAACGGCCATTTGTCCCTTTGTCCAGCTTAAGTCCATCATGCACTGTACTGTAGTCTGTCCTTCACACTCAAGACAGAGTTAGCAGGACAGTGCGAGGGTTAAGGGTACGTAGTACATTCAGTAGAGGCTCAGTGACACCTTGTGGCACAAACGACGCCGCATCAGCTCAAAGTTCAAAACCAAAAAAACAGAACAAGTCTGAAAACGAAAGCCCTGATCTCAGAACAAATAGAATTCCATTGGAAGTCTACTGATTAAACAAAGCAAAATAAAACCAACAATGGAATTATTACTGGCATTACAGCATCAAGAAACAAATGCCAGAAATTTGCACTTTGTATCTACAGTTGCTTGCCTTTTACGAAACAGAGCAGAGAGTAAGTGAGACACTTTTTAGTGGTCAAGTAACATCCAGTGCTCCATCCACTCTTTTGAAAGACTGAAAAATACAGATACCAGGTTTTGGCATGCCTCTGCAAAAGCTTTCTTTATCTACTGGACAAGTTGTGTAATTTTAACAGTACTCCTTCGCATCTCAGTGTTTAACAGAAAAAAGCAGTGAGAATGTTTGTCTAAGAACAGAGTGCGGCCACTTACACTGATCATCAGAAAAGAAGTAAAGAAAGGAAGTAACATGTTGGAATTAAGAAAGGACGTGAACAATATGGAGTATATGTTTGGTTTAGAAAAGAGGGACAAACGTGTTGTACAGATAATTAGGAAAAGAAGAAATGATGTAACTGTAACCAAAATATATATATGCACACACTCTTGACAGTGTCCTTAGATCGACTTGAGCAGAAACAAAAGGTAAAGTCACAAACTCAGTGTAGAGGTAGGCAAACCCATGTGAGAATGCGCTGATGGCTGGAGCAGTAGGCTATAAGAATCAGTAAAAGGGCTTTTGCAGGGTTTGTGGTGTTGTGAAGTGAAATTTTAAGCTCCTGGTTGAGTTTTTAGGGCTTCAGTCACTCTGGGGCTGCTGGAGGCTCATGGTCCTTCTGTTTTTTTTTCTGGTGTCAGTCCAGGTTGCCGCTGTCTGACTGGGAAATGTTGAGGGTGTTGGCAGAGGGGAAAAGATCACGGTGGTCAGTTGGACTGTGGTAGTCAGAGGTGAGGTCAGGCTCCAGCAAGGAGGACAGTGTGAAATGGGAGGAGCCCTTTTTTAGGCACTGTGAATAAAAGTTCAACAGCAAGTCCAGCTTGTTCTCAATGGACTGCACCTGAGAGACCAGAGAAAGACACAGTTATAGGCAGTACCTTGTGGAACTGATCCAAAGACATGGCCATGTGGAATATGTAGCACTGTGCAGTGTGATTTACTGGTCCAAATTCATAAGTATTTAAAGTAATGACAAATGAAAAAGACATGAAAAAAATAATAAATACATTTCTTTTTAAATTTCATTAAAGTAGACAATTGCAACAAGCTCCTAACAGTAAACCCTCTGTTCACAAACAGGAGATAAATATTAAGAAAATATTTGACAGATGTGCCAATTACAAAAATTCTGAATAAAGTATAAAAAGAAGTGGAAGAAGTGGAATTTTACATAAAATAATTATAAAACCATTGGTAATTACTATAATACAAACAACAATCTGGTGCAATTAGAGGACTCTTTTTTATATTATTTTTCCACCAAAACATCATCCCCTTGGCGCCACCATGTGGCATCCACTTCGAGAACCACTGGGTTAGATAGTAATAATACCATGTTTTTTTTTATTTTTAAGAGTCTGACTCAAATTTTTCCTTGTCTCAGTATAAAATATACGTAATTTAGCCATGGCTTACCTGCTTCTCCACCTTAACTACTCGTCCCATCATGCTCAGCTCATCCATCGGATCGAGCTCCGGAGGAGTCTTTTCACCTTTTTCTGTTCTCACCTTCTTATCAGACTGAACAGCACCACGGCCAACAATCTGATCTACCCTTTTTAGACAGAAGAGCAAGTCAGTGAAGCCTGTTTGCAGTTTAACTGCTTTTTTATTGCTATTGAATACCTCATACCTTTTTGGCTTGGAGTCACTATTGCAAAGTTAGACATACTTTCAACCTAAATATCATAACTACACATTCTCAGAAATGAACATAGCAGTTGAACGATTGTTAAACTCTTTATTAAACCAAACCTCATCTGCAGGCTCTTGATTCTGCCCAGCATGTCGAGGTGTCCAGCCGAATACTGCTCAATCACATCCTTCACATCATATGGCCGAAGAGTTTCTTTGAACTTCCGTTTCGCTACCAGAAATTTAAGGATTCTACATATAAACAACAAATATACAAATACACACAATGATTCTAAAGGTCAAACATGTGTCTTACAGTCCAAAGATATATCAGAATATGCTCCCTGTGAAATGAACACTGAACACAATTCTGTAAGTAATACACTCTTTATACTATTTATCAGAACAGGCTACAGTACAACACTTAAGGTGATAGTGATGGTAAGCCATCTCCAGTTTTACTGAAATTAGACATGTCTGATAACTTCTACTCTCAGTGCAAAAATCAGAGGCCAAGACAGGAGAGAAAAGCAAAATGTGCAAAATCTATGTCAAATCTGAGCTACAATAAGAATGTGTCAGACACAATGGGTACAAGGAATCTTTATAAGAATCCACACTTTCCACTTAAAGAAGTGTCAGAAAAACTGTAACTAGCTTATAGATTTTTACAAGGCAACTATATATTTAACTAAATATATTTTTGACTACTATTTTTACTTGTGAGTACTTTACCTGTCCAACTTTAGCCACTGGCATTTAATTTCCAGTTCCCTCCCGCTGTTTCAAAAATTAGACTGCTTTCTCTTTCAGGCTTTAGGATTTTGTTTTAGATTACATGACCCCTTCCCAACCACAAAAATCCCAGAGCAAGCTACCTGTGCTGATACACATATGGATGTACTTGATATAGTCTAAATTCCCCTTGCAGTTTTATAGGGAAGTCAATATGTATATATGTTGACTACTCTTTTGGCAGTAATGATTCCTAATACTTTTACTTGTAAATGAATACAAAATACTCTATACACTTCTGCAAAACAGTCACTATAAGTGCAGATTACTATATATTTCTGGACACATGCACAGTTTTGTGCTACACATTCTTTATCCGAACTGCTTTTTCCTGATGCTTGATGAGCTTGTCATTACTGGAAGAGATGGCAAATCATTCTCTTAAAAACAAGCTCAGGTCTGAATCACCTCAATGCTCTTTATTAGTACATGAAGCTGGCTCAACAAAAATATGTACACACCAAATGTTAGCATCGGCAAACAGGTGCACTCAAACTGCCATCCTGTGCTGTGATAAATGACTCCAGGAGTTAGTGAGGACCGAAAATGTGAGCAGAAGAGGCTATTAATGAGGATCTCCTGTCAGCAGGCATTCCGCCTCAATTAAAGAGATCCCCCATTATCAGAATACAAAAGAAACACAGCTCCACACCTCAGCTGCACAGCACCCGCTAGCCAGCAGAGGGAGAGACTGAACTTGGATATGAAGCAGCTCTGGGTTATGCTGGTGAAATAAATCTAAGGTCGAAGATGGGTTTAAAAAAAGAACCATTGTTTTGCAGGAATAGCTTGCGTGTGCGAGTGGTGAGTGCCGAGCTGTGCATCTCCGCCTGGGTGATGGCGCCGTTTCTGCTGGCAGGCTGCAAGAGGAATTCTACAGCTGGTGCGTCAAGCCCCCAGAACCCAAGTTTCTTGATGACTCTTGAGTTTACGGTTTTTGCAGGCTACGTACCCTCCCTCTTTTTAATTTTGCAAGTAGCTGCACATTTCGCTGGGGTGGGTCTCAGGTGCGGAAAAAAGGGAGGGTAAGGAAAAAGAGAAAAAGAGAGGGAAAAGCAAAAAGAAATCCCATTTATTTTCACTCTCTAAGGGTTTCCATAAAGTGCTGACTCTCTGTGTCAATGGCAATGCACTGTAAGTTGCTGTTGTACTGTCAGCCTTTAGACCACCCCACCCCCAAAGTAACCTTTAAGTTGGTGCCCATAATAACAACTGCACAAACATTGGTGCTTGGACACTTCTGCATCCAACGTGAAGGGTGGATTTATGTGTCAAGATATGCAAAGTCCAAACAAGGTCATGGATAAGTAAAAGTGGGGTGGTGTGGGGGAGGCACTGATTTTATTTATTGTAGAACACATTCATTGTGCATTAGAAATGAATAAAGCTTATTCAGCAAAGTTTAGTTCAGTGTAATATTCTGGGGACATCTGGTGCAGGTCTTTTTCTCCTGTGTTCTGGAACATCTCTCTAAGCCCAGCTAACACATTCCTACAGAGGAATGCTGATGAACTATAATACTCTCCTTAAAGTGAAACCTCAGCATTGTAGAAAGCTAAAATTTGCCTGCTTCTAAAGGACATCAATCTTATCCAGAGAGCCTTACGTAAAATGCAAAATCTTGTTGTATCACTGGCAACAATGCACCTGTGAGTCCTGCACACCTGGACCTTTGTGTGCTGTGCATTTTTAGACACTATGACCAAGTCAACAGCAGACCACTAAACCGGTCAGGCCAAAAGGCTCAGATGTAAGCTGTGATAATTCCACTCAGTGAATGGTACTATGTGGCATTTATGGGTCAGACTAAAGTCTGATCTGAATGAGCTCTGTTCTGAACTCTATTGTGCATTTTTCTGCTAGACTGAAATATCACAGTTATTCTACTGAGAATAATCATCTCAAAAAAAGAAAAGTGCCACATCAAACCTAGTAAAGGAAGACAGTGCACCTACAACTGCATTTTGTTCATTTGGTTTAGTTTGAGGGAAATGTTTGACGTGATGTTTTAAAGTGTTTTTGACTAAGTTGGAATAGTGGGAGAGCTATGTAAATCATACATAAAGATATTTATAGATAAATATTAACCACCGCCCTCCCCCCGACTGCCACACATACACACATTCTTAGTTGGTGGCCAAGAGATTATGGCATTCGCCCCGTGATCAGAAAGTCGTGGGTTCGATTCCCAAGACTGCTACGCACCTCTGAGGTACCCTGAGCAAGGTACCGTCCCCACACACTGCTCCCCGGGCGCCGTGTTCCTGGCTGCCCCCTGCTTCACTTGGTGAATGGGTTAAATGCAGAGGATGTATTTCATGCTGTTCACACTGTGTGCTGTGGTGTGTTCACATATGACAGAATGATCACTTTCATTCCATTTTGTGGGTTTTTCTTTGTTTGTTTGTCTTGGTTTAGTGGGGAGTTACACTCACAAGGCTAAGCATTGTATTGTACAAGTCACATGAAAATAACAGTATCGTGTTATTTTAATTAATTAGTAGCTGGATGACAAGTCTTATCAACTGGTGTGGGTTTAATCACCTATGAGGTATCACAAATCACCATTTGAACTATTGGTGTTGGTTTGGCCCGATTTAATGTTTGATGTTTCTAAATAAATGATTATTTAGTTTATTTATTTAAGTTTATTTTTGTTCCATATTTGATTATTTCTACTAACTTAGTGGGTACAGCTGAGTAAAGCTGAGTTTTATAATCTTCAAAAAATGTCCTTCTGCTTTAGGTCCCTTGTGTTTGTTTTCATGGGTCAAATTGACCCCAAACATGATGGACGTTTCTATACTTGATAGGCATATTCATTTTCTTTTCATAAGTTCTAAATAACATAACGCCACTAAAATACTTAAAAGATCTTGATTTCCATAGTTTTCCATAGTTCTGGATGTATGTATGTAAAGGGCCATTTTGCTAATTAACAATGAAACTTAAAGCACCCGACACATAAGTTTGGATGACAATTTTATTTACAAATTGACCCCCAAAGATAAAAGCACATTTAAAGATAATAGCGGGGTTAAACAAAAGTCAGGGCTTGTAGTCGATGGTTGCCATGCCCTCTATGTGTGCCATCCTTCATTGTCATCATAATAGTGATATTAATAGTGCTTGAAGTTTGCTGCTGAAAAGGTCAAGGCTGAGGGAGCAAAATTTGTGCTGAGGGTCCTTTCCGATAAACAGTTATTTCAAAACCAATAGGAAGCCAAGGTGACAGATAAAATTCCACTAATCTCAAACACTGTAATGCAGAATAAAAGTTATTTAATCAAAAGCATTGTTAAAGGGTTATTTATCGTAGGTTATTTGGAATGTATTGGTTTTAGGAGTTTAATTGTCTAAAATTAGCCAATGAAATGGCCACATTTCATTCAAGCTAATCCAGAAGCCAACCAGTCTGGTCACTCCTGCTCAACTGACCACAGATTCTAGACTTACCTAACTGCTCGAATCAGGGTCTTCACAGCCGGTATGACGTCCTCCATAGCAACATCACAGTACGACTTATCCTCAGTGGTCTCTTCTCCAACTCCTTCTACTACAAGAGAAACAACAGTCATGAGAGAAAATCACATCTGTTTGTGTTAAGTGTTCATATGAGAAAAAGAGAGTGAAAACTGGTCTCTGTGGTATTTTTCCACCATTTATGTTTATAAGTGGCCCATAGCCTGTTATTAGAGTAGTCCTCTGCCCTGCACATCTTTTACCATCAGTTTAGCCACTGCTGGTACGCTGCCAACACTGGATGATGATGATGGTGATAATGCTCATACACAGAGATGTAAACAAAAATGAACAAGACTTCTAATCTGACTGATGTTATTAAGGTCACAGGGCCACAGATGAAGATCAGATCTTATATGAAAAGACTGAAAAAATGGATGTAGGCCACTCAAATAATATGAACGCAGCCTGTGGTTGCAGTTCTATACCATCTGCAGGAGGACGTGGCTTGAGGCGCAGTGATGTGCGGAATCGGGTTCGGTCATTGAAGCTCCAGCTTTTCTGCACCTTCCCTGGACTGGTGGCTTCTGGAACATTTTCAGTGCTTGGTGAGCGGCGCACACTCCCAGGGGGCACAGGGGAAGAGGCCTTGCCCCGGATTGCCTGAGTGGAGCGGGAATTGTTCATCCTAATGCGGTCCCGAAATGGAATCTTCACACTGTCAGCACATTTAAAACAGTGTATTCACAAACAACACAATGATTTTTAACTGAGAAATTAAGTTAGGACCAGCAGTTTGATATGAAAGGTGGTCCTGGGCAAAAAATTATTTCAAAATTCTTCACAATGTCAGAACATGGTTATGTCAGAACATGGTTAATAACAAAGACATACTCATGAAATGTTCATTTAAGCTCTGTATCTTTTAATCACATACAAACTACCATTTCTGTGTGTTGTTTGTTTAGACACAGAAATGGTGGGCTTAATAGTCACGCTGCTCGTGTTAAACGTAAGCACTATAATAACAATTACTAAAGCAAAAATGTATTTGATTTATTGGTCATTTCTTTACTGTAGAAAATGTTTGAGTTCTTTTCAAACACTGAAAGACCCAATAACTAATGTCTATAGGAAAGTGGATGGACAGATACAGGACAGATAGATACAGTCTATTCTTAGGTTTACTGTTTAATACTTACAACATTTATTAAAAATTTCTTGATTTTAAAAATGCCTTAATTAGAAGAGTGCTGAGCTAAGAATTTTCATAGTTGGCCAAAACGGCTAATTTTCTAAACTTTCTAAACTTATACCAACAGAAATATACTCTTCAGTTTGCAGTGTCCTGCTCTAACTTGAATGTATGAAACTTTGATTGAAAAGTTCAGTTCAAGAGTTTATTAGTGGCCTTTCTTAAAAAAGAAAGATCAATAATGTGTGTAATGTATTACCAGTAGTATGTTTTTTAAATGATCATATTTTTTTCTGAAATAAAACACAGACTAAGCTTTTATGTCTTTTTTTATTTTAAATAAATAATTACTAGATTTAGATCTACTTTGTACGGGACTGTACAATATATTGACTGATATCTACATACACTACCAGTCAAATGTTTGGACACACCTTCTCATTTAATGTTTTTTCTTTGTTTTTATTATTTTCTACATTGTAGATCAATATTGAAAATAAACAAAAAGATGATGGAACACATGAAATTATTAAGTAAACAAAAAAAGTTAAACAAACGGGAATATGAAGTGAAAGTGGTCATACGTGAACACACCACAGCACACAGTGTGAACAGCACGAAATTCTTCCTTTGCATTTAACGCATTCACCAAGTGAAGCAGGGGGCAGCCATGAACACGGCGCCCGGGGAGCAGTGTGTGGGGACGGTACCTTGCTCAGGGTACCTCAGAGGTGCCTAGCGGTCCTGGGAATCAAACCTGGACTTTCTGATCACAGGGCGAATGCCTTAACCACTAGGCCACCAGCTGCCCTCATGAATCTGATTGAAAAACTGCCAAGAGCGTGCAAATCTGTCATCAGAGCAAAAGATGATGTTTTCTACAATGTAGCCAATAACAAAAATCGTTGAATGAGAAGGTGTGTCCCAACTTTTGACTGGTAGTGTAAAATTAAATATTATTTGAGAAAAAAGCCAAGACTGTCTAGGTAAGACTGGTTAGAAGTATGAGCAAAGAAAAGGAGAAAATTTATCATAATTGCATATTGTTGTTTTTATAGGTAGTTAAAATGTCAGATTTTAGATTTAAAAACACACCTGACAGTGCTGTAATCAAATACACATGGATCCTTTTAGCAACAGAAATATTAGGGGTCCAGTAACCCTCAGTTTTACACAGATTAGCACTCGTGGATTCAGTCTAACGTTTTTTTCTGAAAACCGCTGGACTGGAGGCGGTAATACACTGATAAGTTGTCAAACAGCATTAAAAGAAGAAGAAGAAGAAGAAGCCTGGTGCAGCGTGTAGCATGACTGCTCCGTGTCTAATATTTTAGTGTTTTAAACCACCCCCCACCCAATTTTCAACAGTTATCTAAGTTTATTTAGTATTAATAATCAGTGCCCTGTCTAAACATGTGGGTAGAAAGAGGTTTTTCAATGTTTCTTTTTTGTTTGAGTCTTGGTTTTGGCACGCTGCTAATACTAACCACTAATGTTAATGTTTTTTTAAGCAATGAAGTTTTCTGATTCTGATTATTTATTTATCTTTATATTTTCTTTAAGGGTAATTCAGTTTAAATGAAATTAAAGAATTCTTGGAGCATATTTAGGGTTTACACTATAAGAATAGGCATTTTAGACATTTTTCCTTTAACCAAAACACAACAACATGGTTTTTCCCTATACGTGAGTGCCATGCTCTAAAATTTGAACTAAATGTGACAACCTATACTAGCATGTCTATCGTTAACTGTATCCATACACATGAAAATGATCAACATTGTGATAAGTACACCATACTGCCAGAAATTGCACATGTTTAACCCTTCTAGAGGTCTGCTTGATAAAACATTCTCTGCTCTCTGCAATGAACAAAAGTAACATAACAATTATGTGAACTCTGTGGTTGGCCAGCCATTTAAATAAATATTTAAATTGCTGTAGAAGCAATAGCAAATATATTTGAAGATCTAGCAGTTTCCTCCTGTGAGCTGAAATGCTCTGGAAGATTCCAAATTACAAAGGAGACAAAGAGAATTAACCCACATGCTGCAAGAACAAGCACTAAACGGAAGTATGCAATACTGATCAAGCAATATCATGCACTTTAAAGATGGCTAAGACATACACTACTTAGGAAAATACAGTTAAGAAATCTCACAAGCTGACATAAGCTGTTCAAGCAGGAAGGTCTGTGGACACTGGGGATGGGAGATGCCACTCATTTCCTTTTCAATTGGATACCAAGTGGCAAAAAGGCTAGCATCACCAATACAGATACTTTTAAATGGCTCCTTGCACACATAAAATAGGTAAATGTTTATTTTTAAAATGACACCCAGTAAAATGTTAACATTTAACGTACACTATATGGCGAAAAGTATTGGGACACCTGACCGTTACACCAACAGGGACTTTCATGACATTCAAATACTTAGACTGGAGTTGGTCCCCACATTGTCCACAATATCTTGGTAAGTGTAAATTTGTCATACGTGACCACACCACAGCACAGCACACAACGTGAAGAGCACGAACTAGTGCTCAAGAAGCAGTGTGTGGGGAAGAAACCTTGCTCAAGGGTACCTCAGTAGTGTCCCTGGCAGCCCTGGGATTCAAACTCACAGACTTCTGATTGCTGGGGTTCCCTAACCCCTAACCCTAACCACTAGGCCACCAGCTGTCAGCTTGTATGCTGAAGTATTAAGATTAAGCCCTTCACTGGAAGTAAGGTGTCCCGCCCAAACCCAGGTGTGTCCAAATGCCATTTAGTGTATATTTGCCTTTGCATTACTGTTAAATAAACACATACAGTTTAGTGAAATAAATCCAAATAATTTGCCATTATAGAGCAGTCACTGCCAATGTAAGAAGCAGAGGAACAGGGTGGAAAAAAATGGATTTTATCCTATACATTTTCACGATCAAATACACTTTTTGCCTTTGCCATCAGTTTTAGGTATGTATATATTTAGTGTAGTGTTAAAAGAAACACTCAGTATCCATAAGGATCCAAATGATCCATCAAAATCAGAAGTATCAGAAGTGATTCACCCACTCCTAGTGGACACAACTTTCATTTTCTGCAACTGCAGTATAAGTATACAATATGTTAAAATAGCCAGAGTAAACAACTTTCTATTTACAAATTCCATTTATTATGTCACATCAAATGCACCATAAAATCCCCTCACAGCTCATGCAAAAATATTTTTTTTGGTAAAATCTTTGCAATAAATGGCGTTGCAGAACCACAATCACATGCAACTGACCTTAAGCCTGTTATGTCATTAATGTGTATGCAGGACTGGCTCAAGCTGAACATGCAAATCGTATGTCAGTCACAAAGGCCACCACACTCCAAACATCAAAAGACCTACACTACGCAAAGACTCATTCATATTCAAGCATGCATATCTTGCCTAAGTAACTACTCTTTAAAACATTCCTACACCTTTATAATGTTCAAACATGCTGTAAAAACCCTGAGAACAAGGTCTCTCATGAGCTGAAGACAATCAGTAAGGCTGATATTAATATCCAAATAAACCATGAAGAACAGCAACTTAGTAGACTGTGAAGAACAGTAATTTAATTTCATCTGAACTCATGGTTTATATTGACCTTTCAGAGCACAGGCAAATCTCAAGCAGAACTGTGCTCCTCATTTCTGGACTGGTTCTCACACGCTACAGGCCTCGTTCAGAGATTACCGAACCAGAGCCACCTTTGATCTGTTAGGAATGTGTGTTAAGAATGTGCAAAATCTTAAATTGACATTGTGACTTGAGTTTTTTAGTTATGATCCAAAACAATCCTTGCAAAAATATGTGAAAATACTGAATGGTTGCTAAATCTAATATTATATATCTAATACACTCTTTATAAAAGGACCTTGGAATTGATGTCAAACTCCTTTCGTTACTTAGTGAGTGAACCGTGGTTATTCAATTCACTTATGATGTTTAGGAAGAAACAAATGTCATAAGAAAACCACACTTCCCTGACATAGTAACAGTATGTTAACATAAGGTTAACATTACATATATTATTATTAATATTATACTTATTTGTATGTTGAAGTTAAGCATATTGTCTTCTTAACTTCAACGTAGGTTAATGGAATAAAATTTTGCTGCAAATAATGTTGTATATGGGTCCATTTTTGATAACATAACCAAACTATGTACAGGGTGGGAGTTACAAGGTTTTGATATGGCAATGACACTACACTGCAATCTAAATCATCTCTAGTGAATCGCTTAGGCCAGCAGTTGCTCTGGAGCAGTAAGGCTCTGAAAGGGTCAGGCATAGGAGAGAGAGTCGAGCCCATTGTGCAGCAGGCACTGTGACATGGATACCTCTGCTTGCAGCCAGCATGAATCCGGAAGAAACCCCGCTTTTTAGATATGAGCTGACTGAGGAGACACACAAGGCAGAGGGGGAAAGTGTGAGGGGTGTGAGGGGAAGCGTATTGTGGCAGGACACAGCAGTTACACTTGTTTTATTTGTGTCGCTATCATGGGCATTTATTCTAGACTAAAGTTTCCAAAAGGATCATTTTGCTTGTTCCTGCCAATAAATCCACAATTTGAATAATCAGTCTAAATATGGCCTGTAAACATTAAGAAATATAATGGATAAGTTATTTTGTATTGTATTTACAGAAGAATAAAATAAAATAAATATAGAATCACAAATTTAATAACATGTTACTTCACTGACATTCATTGTAATTTTCAGAAAAAAAACTTAATAATATTAAATATTATTAAAAATATTTAATATTGTGAAAACAACATGTAAACAAACGGAGGTACTGCTCATTAAGAGCAACTGTAGCTAAAATGAATGATATAATATAATGAATAAATATAAATAACTCTGTACTACATACACTCAGTTCCTATTTTCTTTCCATTTTTTAAAATTCCCACATTACATAAAGTACCTCCAGGCATGTTCACTTAAAATATCCTGCTATTCAGAACGATTAGATGATAACAATCACTTTAAAAAACAAGTGTCGCTTTGTCAGAAGAGGAGGGCTGAGTAATATCAGAACGAACTGGGTGAGTCTCCTGAACATTTCACAACCTTCTTCAGTGCAACTAAGAAACTATCTGAGGATCAGTTGTTAGCATTTACATGTGGGGTTGAAAGAGTAGGGTTAGATTAAAGGGCACTTAATAAGGTTATTAAGGCAAGGGCTGAGGAAACGTTTCTTTTGCAAGCAGGGACAGCATGCAGATTCTGTCAACTCAGTGTTACATTGACAAGCTACAACCACATGTACTGTAGCCTTTAGGGGACAATGTTGAAAATCCATGACACTATTTTCTTTACAATCAGTTCAATATCACCTTAAAGAAAAACAGCACCACTTGAGAAACCCAGGAGAAGCCTGTTCATAAAGCACAGCTCTATCCAATTTCTCTCAAAAGCCTACCACAAACCTTGAGACTCCCGAACTCCCGAAACTGTGGATGGATGGACAGATGGCAGAAAAAATGATGAGGAGGAGAAGAGGAGATGGAGAGGATGAATGAAAGGGAGGAATGTATGGCCTAGTTTGACTTCTGTAAATTGCATTTAGAAGATTTTAGGTCATTAACTCTCAGCATCCAAAACTTTGACCCTTAAAGAGAAATTACATCAGTACATCACATTTAATTCATCAGCTTTAGATGACACAAAATTAGTCTGACATAGAGCTGGTTTCCAGATACATCAAACTCATTTCAAGTTATGTTTAAATGTAACTTTAATGCTGTTTACTGTTCTTTGGTTCCTTTGTTACCAGTTTCAATGATAAAATAGTTTCTAGTGCAAAATCCATTATATATTAATCCAAGGCTGTGATAAATCTGCGTTTAGGAAAGAAAAACATAGTGTTAGTAATGTTAGTACCACTGTTAAGAAAACACAACATGAGACTTTTGCAGGAAACTAAGCATGCAATGATCAAAAATGAACCAAATCCCTGATTCGGTTCCATATGCACCGCAGGGAAGAGTCTGTAACCTACAGTAACCTCAGCACTGTTATTTTTCTGAAGACATTAATAGCACTTTATGTACAAATGAATGTACTGTAAGTAATGCTAAGATACTTTATGTTAATACTGGAGTTGGACAGTAGCGTACCTGTCCCCCGACAGGTAGAGGGAGCTATAAGGTCGGAGGCCTGACAGCAGGGTTTGATAGTTGTGAAGAACCTTCTTGGTGTTACGCTGTCGTTGGAGGTGGCTGAACAATAGCGTCAGTTCTCTGACCCATGAGCAAAAACAACAAACATACATAAAAAGCAAACAAACATGACAAAAGAAATAAAATCATAAAAAGAGAGCAAACTTATCAACTAAAGCTACACTTAAAAAGACAGACATATGAACGCAGAAAAATGCTATATTTTACATATATTCTGTCTTTTTAAACCAAAATCAATTTGTCAAATTAATCAAAATAGCATGTGAACATAAAATAGTAAAAGCAGCGTGAAGTTTAGTGAAGTTTAAAGTGTTTTGGTTACATGAAATGAAAACCAGATAAATGTTTGTTGAAGGACCTGATTTCCTTAAAGGGAATCAGTTAGACTCATTATAGATCCTGAAACAACTGTATGGCACAATACTGTCAGACCAAATTAGACAACAAAATTGCCAAGTCATCATTCTGTGCCATAATTTATTAACTATTACTTCATATATCAATTTTCTTTACTGCATTGTCCCTATATACAGGTGTTTCTCTTCGTCTACTGTCCAACTGATGTTAAAATAATAGAGTCTGAACAATTAAAATTATGCCAAACACAGGCAAAATGAAAAATAAATGACATGTTGATTTTTAGAAGGTTTGGGTCAAAGTAGTGACATTAATTACATCAAAATCAGTTTTTGTAACTTTTGTGAGGAGGGCCATTCCATATCCAAATACTGGGTCACCAATTGGGAACTTGGCATCGTCTAATATCAACTAACATCAAAATTACTCTTTGCTGTGTGCACTGATATGCAAAAGTTCTAAAACTTAAGTCACATGTTTTGCTGATTTTGTAGGCGATAACACATGACCATGGGGGCAAATTTAAATATGACATTTTAAATATTACACACTTTAAATATTACAAACATTACTAGTGCACAAATTACTTTAGTATATTATTAGATTACAAATTTTATAATTTAATAATATACTAAAGTAACTTGTGCACTAGTAATCTTTGTAATATTTAAAATTATGTACAAATTTTGTAATATTTGTAATATTTTAAAAATGATT
The DNA here is from genome assembly GCA_037577145.1 of Brachypetersius gabonensis. Classification (NCBI taxonomy): domain Eukaryota; kingdom Metazoa; phylum Chordata; class Actinopteri; order Characiformes; family Alestidae; genus Brachypetersius; species Brachypetersius gabonensis. The sequence continues at coordinate 12,945,446 of JBBJLR010000145.1, forward strand.
TATTTTTTATCTCCAAATATGTTAAAATTTCTATTAGTCAAAATATACTTACACTTTTCAACAGCTCATTCTCATTTTAGTCCACATTTTAATTCGCAAAATGTGCCTATTTCCAGCTAAATGTATAATTTTTTGAAGGGTTCCCAAATGACAACAGGTTTGAGAAATAAAACCACCTGTTTTGTTTTTTTAGGCGAGTGTGTAATGTCTTCATTTAGCCTAGTTTCCAGGGAACCACCAGACAGAACCAGTTATTGTTGTCATTTAGCTGATGTATTAAAGCTTTTCAAGGTAAAGTTAAATGTACAACAATTTGTTTATATTTAAAATATTGGGCAGTGCTTTTACCCTAACAAAGATCTGTTGAGACAATTTCACTCCTTAGAAAGTTTTTTTTCCTTTTAAATGATTTTTCCTTTTTAAGTGATTTACAGTCTCATCCATGCTGTGAAACCAATGAAGCATTTACAAGTTTATGAGATTATTGAGTTCAGTCTTCACTGCACACAGACAGGCTGCTCAGGAGACAGGCAAACATTGCTGGACAGATCACACTTACCTGAAGGATGGGAGCATACTGTCATAGAAATACCAGGTGGCTGTAAGATATGAATGCTGAGCATCTGTAGAATAGAGACGCCAAGCAGCCTGATAAAAAAACACACATTTGCAGATCTTTAAACCCACTGTATAAATAAATACATAAATAAAAACACTTTCATGAGAGACTTTAAATTATTCTGTTCAATAACTGTACTTGTTCTGTTTTATACATGCAATTTCCTAATTGCTTCATTTTCACTTTTTCTGCAAAAAAACGTTCCACATATTATTGTCTGTAAAAACATGCTTTAACTTCAAATTCAAATATTTTTATTTTATTAATAAAAATTCTTTTTGGCATTAAAGCTGACATTTTCCATCAGCTCATTCTCAAAGAAAAACAGATCATCAGGTGAAATCATTACAAATGAAAGATAAGTATTAAATATTAAAAGTATATATGATTATCTTTGTTTTCTCATTTTGGCATTTGCCGTCATTGTAAAGTCATCAATCAAAAAATAAATAATAAGAAAACAGCCATTAAACAGGCATTCTACAATTTAAAAAAAGGACTATTCTGTATATGTTGCTGAGGATAATCTGCTCATGCAGCTCCCTGTGCACATGAATTTATTTCATGTAAAGTTTATCACAAAAACAGGAACTGTAGCATAAACATTAGAATATCGTTATAAAGGTGAAAACCAAAATAAAAGACTTACAAATGGTAATTAATAGTGTCTGCATACATTTATAGCAACTTTAGCAATACTATCTTTAAGGTGTATCTACATTATCAAACTCAGACCATGAAGGATGACCACTATGCTGCAAATCAGCATAAACTGCAATGTAATTCTGCAATGAATAAAGTGCTGTTCAGCCTGTACAGATAAAGAGCCTTTAAAAAAAAACAATTTTTTTCTGTATGTGCACCTGTATGAGGTTGGCTGCAGGAGTTCTCCTCTTCTCAAAGTGCTTCTGTCTGTGCTGCTCTTGGACTTTCAAAGCAAACCCTGAACCTAGGATTCCCTTGAAGACCAGAAACAGAGGCATTAGCTGAACTGCGATTGCACAGACAGAAAATATCCAGACAGTGGTGTAATGGCTGTACTTACTGCAGGCAGTGCAAAAAAAGACACCCCCAACAGGGCAAAGCCGGCTGCTAAAAGCCGCCCAAGCCAGGTGTGTGGAGTCTTGTCACCATAACCAATCGTGGTGAGAGTTATCTGGAAGAAGATACTGTGTGTAAAACTACAGGAGTCCTGATAGAGCGCACCCGTTTTCGCTCATACTTGTTCTAATTTCTTATGCAGCACTACTTTAAATGGTGCCACCTACCAAACTAAAGGAGCAGTTCAAGTGCTAATAATTAATTGAAGGACAGCTTGGCTCTGTGTTTTACTGTACTCACAGTTCCCCACCAGAGGGAGTCTGCGTAGGTAGAGAACTCTGTGTTGATGTCCTTTTCAGCCAAATAAACCAAAAATGAGGCAAAAATCAATACCAGGAAGCCAATGTACCAGGCCGTGATAAGCTCCTGAAACAGAGAGGTAGATGGAGGTGAGTGCTCAAAAATCTGTCAAAATATGCTTTAAATGTAAAATATCAAAACACTTCAAAAGCTAACTTTCAGCCTGCATTTACTTCTCTTATTGCTAAATAGCATGGCCATATGTTATAAAAGTGGATGTTATAAAAAGAAACTGGAATGGGGTTGAGGTAATTTGGGGTAAGTGTGTGTGTGTGTGTGTGTGTGTGTGTGTGTGTGTGTGTGTGTGTGTGTGTGTGTGTGTGTGTGGTCACCTTGCTGTGTGCATACACTACAGAGCCCAGCAGCTTCCAGGTGCCTCCACGGCGGTCCATGCGGACCATGCGCAGGATCTGCAGAAATCGCATGCTGCGCAGAGCAGACGTGGCAAAGATGTTTCCCTGTGTGCCCGCCGCGATCACAGCCACCGATGCCACAAACACAATGAAGTCTAGACAAACAGAGACAGTAAGACAGTGAGTCTGTAATGTCACAACTTTTCTCTAGCACTCTGCTGCACACAGTGTTTAACCTCATACAATGATCTTGACATGTTTTCTTTTAACTTTTTGTAAATAAAGTTAAAGATGTGTATAATTTATTCTTTTAATGGTGATACATATTTTTCAGAGGGAAGCATCAGTGGTAAAAATTAAGGAAAAGTCTGTGATTTCTCCATTTACTTACAGCCTGAAATTGCCTCTCCTGCCGCTAGACAGAATGGCATGGTCATGTGAGAGCAAGTAAATACTGCCAAACAGAACCTTCAGTGGGCTTAAAATAACTGATAGTGAATGATCAAAGGGTCACAGCTATTTATTTTGAATCATATAGCCATACATTTCAAATATCTACTAATAGAATTCTGTCCAGTGGCTTCTTTTAATCAAATCAATCAATCAGTCAATCAGCCAACCCATTAATATATTTATTAATTTATATGTATGTCTTTCTGTCTATCCATCTGCCAGCCTACCTGTTTGTATGTCTGTTTGCTTGTCTGTCTTTTTGTCCATCTAGCTGTATGTCATTTTTTATTTTTTAGGGTAATTCTATCAAACTGCAGTGTGAAATACAGACTCACGCCTTACCTATTACACAGAAGGGCTTCCTGGCAAAACGCAGTCGTCCCTGCCATCCTCTGTAGCGACAGCAACAGCCAGCAGCCCAAACCCTCACAAAGTACTCCAGCCCAAACACCACAATCATCACAAACTCCTGCAGGACACACAGCAAGAAAGAAACAGTTAGCTCTGAGCTTTTACATTCTCTTCTGAAAGTAATGCTTGATATGAAATACAAAGACAATGAAAAAATGAGCACGACCTAAACTTTCACAGCTAGATGTGTATCAGAGCAGTAAATACACTTTCCCCTGCACTGGAAAAGGCCTGTCCTTATAAGGTTTAGAGGAAAATAAGAAAAAACTAGGATTTGAATTGTGGAAAAAAAAAAGTTTGGAAAAGTTTTGTAAGGTGAACTCTTAAAACAGTCTGTAAACCATAATGTGTATCTAATCTTGAACTGCTGAAACATGTTGTATCATTTTAAAATGGAACCATGCTCCCACAGTGTGTTTTCCACATACAGTGGGATGCAAAAGTTTGGGCAATCTTGTTAATAGTCATTATTTTCCTGTATAAATTGTTGGTTGTTACGATAAAAAATGTCAGTTAAATATATCATATAG
>JBBJLR010000145.1:12999066-13016225 GCA_037577145.1 Brachypetersius gabonensis
CACACACACACACACACACACACACACACACACACACACACACACACACAAACACACACACACAAACACACACAAACCGCATTTGCTGATATCCCAGTGAAAGCTATCCAGGACCATAAAGATGCAGCGAGACATTTGACAGAATCTAAAACACACATCAGCTGTGCTGCTGAGGCGCTCTATAGTGATCTTCCAGCAATCCATGTCCCTTTCCCACAAACCAAAATGACATTTGGCTTTTAAAATCTCTCACTTCCTCTCACTCTCTTTCTCTCTCCCTCCCTCTCTCTCTCTCAGCAAGCTGCTCTTTACCCTAGATCCTATTTAGCACAACATGTTGCTTTCAGAGAAATCACAATAATACACAAATAATGCTCATTCTCTGGGCCCTTGCGTCAAGGGAAAGGTCAAACCATGATTTAGATTCCAGAACAGCTTTTCGGGACTCAGACAGATGGCTGGAGTTCAGTAGTCTCTACAACGTTTGATTCCACCTCCAAATCCTATCAGCTCAGTCAAGTGGAAGCTACAGTTTGGAGAAGCTCAGCAGCATTAGGAAAGCTATAGTGTTGTACCTCCTACTAACTGGACAGATTTGGACACCTCCTACCATGTGAGTGAAAGAGCTTTTGAGAGAGTAGTAAGGGGATGAGTAGGTGTGCCAGCCCTAATTTCTAACTGAAAGGACCTTTTGTACCTCAGCCCCATCCTCACCTAGCAACGAGCAAAGCTCAGCTATGTCCACGTTACATCCCTGCCATCATTAGGCCCACCAGCAGATGGTAACACAATAAGAAGAACTAAGACAGAGACTAAGACAGAGTAAGTGGAAACCTGTTAACGTTTTGGCTTTAGGTCTCATGTGGCCATGAGATGCCAGGTTTCAGGGGGCCAGGTCCTACTAAACTATCTTGTGAAAATGAACTTTTCAACAGGTTATGGCAAAGTTGGCAGATCCATGATGATGCTAATTCTATATAATCAGCATAGCATTAGGGTCCACCTGATGAAGCCTGGAGTCACTGCTGACAAACTGCCTAGTTTGTTCAGCACATCCCGCAGATGCATGACTGGATTGAGATCTGGAGAATTTGGAGGTCAAAGTCAACACCTTGAACTCTTTGTCATGTTCTTTGAACCAATTCTAAAAATATTTTTATTTTATAAATGTTGTTGATGTCAGGAAACATAGTCATGGAATAAAGCCAAAAAAGTATTGTTTGATTCAAGAGAAGGCAAACAACAGTCTTACCTTTTGGTGTAGCTTAATTTAAAGACATTTTATTTGATGTATTTCTGTTCATCCGTTCAGTTTAAACAGCAGCTGGCACTTTCAAACAATAAAAAGCATGAAAAAAACCCCACAAAGAAATATGTCCAATCTGTCCACTTCAGGCCACAATGGGTGGGGAGTACACATTCTTATAGAAAGTCTTCACATTTTATCTATTAGGCCACAGTCTAGATTTGTTCATTAGGTAATTGTTTATTGTATAAAGTGATTAGAAGGACTGGGAATTGATCCCAAAAAGAACAGATTCTCTCATTTCATCCCATTCCACACACTAATGTTCAGATTTGCACGCACCTGCATACACCGTGAGATTCTACTTCTAGACAGTAGAGATGGACATTACCACTCATTTGTCAACAGGGAATTCTCTGGGATTTCCAGTGTAATCCAGTAAATGTGGCTGTAGAGCATATACATTTAAAAGCCTTTGCCTTAAAGAAATCACCATATAAACTGATGGACGTAGAGTGAAATAACTCCCATAAAATCTGCCAGTACAGAACTTCCACTCTGCCTTATGTGACCTGTGTGTATGAGACCCAGAGGGTGAAAAGTAATCACATTTCACTTTTTCAGCATCAGAGATACACTAAATTCAATAGAAAAATGCGTAGTCGGCTTTTTTTTTTCTTTTTTTTTTAAAGAAAACACTTTTCATGAGGTGATGGATTTCTAAAAATAGGATCAGAAATATCCATATTTTAGTACCTACTGATCTGCCCATCCTCACTGGGCAGCCTGTCTGCAAACAAAGTAAAATGAGTTTATAACTAAAAAGTGTTTTACAATTGCTTGCCCCAGTGCTGAAATACACTATATGGACAAAATAATTGGGACACACCTCTTAATAATCAGGTTTAATCTTAATGCTTCTGCATACCAAGACATTTTGGACAACACCATGCTTCCAACTTTGTGAACAGTTTAGGAAGAACCTTTTCTTTCCAGCATGACTGTGTCCCAGCGTGCAAAGCAAGCTCCATAAGGACATGGTTGGATAAGCATGGAAGAACATGACCGGCAGCCACTTGACCTCAACCCCATCCAGCACCTTTGAGATGAACTGAATGGCGTTTGTGAGCCAGACCTTCGTGTCCAACAACTGTGTCTGACCTCATAAATGCTCTTCAGAATTAATGGGCACAAATTCCCACAGAAACACTCCATCATCTTATAGTGGAAGCTGTTACAGCTGCAAAGAAGGACCAACTCCACATTAAGCCCATGTTGGTGTGATGGTCAGGTGTTCAGAACTTTTGTCCATACAGTGTATCTGCTAATCTACAGAAACGGACAGAGAAGAACTTGTGTTTCCATTTAGATGTCTTGGTTTTTGGAATGAAGATTATTGCACTGAATTGAAACGCGACTCAGAATTGGAGTTTAATTTAGATATTTTGAAAATCCTAAAGACTTTTGAAAAACACTGGAGCCTTGACAACTATTTGGACAACAATAAATTGTTTTAATTCCACAAAAAAGGTTCAAAATGAGAGAATTTTTATGCAAATAAAAAAGGGAGGGTTCTGTTCGACAGAAACTGCCTCTTCCTCTCCACATTCAGCCCAGATAATGAGCGCAGGTTAATCTGAGCTTAGCCCTTTTACCAACTCGTGATCGAATTTTATACACTTAAATGAACTGAAAACACAGTTTAGCGAATAAGTGGTCAAACTGGCCCTAACCTGACTAAGCTCTGAACACTTACGTCCAGCAAACTGAAGCTCAAAGAAAAGGCGACAGCGCCCCCATGTGGGCTATTCAGTTACTCACATTAAAAAACATTTTCATCTTAATTTTCTCATCTTTATTTTCTCACAAACCAGTCTTTTAAAAAACTGTACCTATGGATTGCATATCATACTGACAGTTGTAACTACATGCAAAAAAAACCCAAACAAACAAAAAAAACTGAAGTGACATTAAAAAAAATCCAAACTCCCATGTGATTGTTACAACTGGTTGCAAAATGCGCATATAAAAGTGTATCATTTCAACAACAAATAGTTTGTACAAGGGGTGCAGTTTCCACCGAATGGAGATGAAGAAGGAAAGAGAGAAAAGACGTCTTTTCACATCTGGTCCAGAGAGAGGCTTTAATGTACAACATCAAACACTGGGAAGAAAACACCATCCACACTCACACATGTAAGGACAATACACCCTTTACTTAACTGCTCGACCACACTCACACACGCGCATCACTTTGCATGTAGAAAAACCCAACAATAAGAAGCCCTTTCAGCAGAATCACATTATCAAATATGAAAACTTTACAAGATACTAGTAAAACAGAACTAACACAATTAAAAGTGAACTACAAACAGTTACCAAACAAACTACAGAGATAATTGTGTACAGGATGCACAGATTATGGCTTTGTCAATAAATCTGAATTCTACATGGGAGATGTCATGATCAGTGGGCTTAAATAAACTTGAGCCAAAAGTGAAATGAAGCTTTTAAACGAGACTAAGTAAAGCCTGAAGGCAGGTTAACCCAGGCCCTGCTGCTGTAAACACTGAAGGCAGAGAAGACATCAAAGTCCAAAACCAAAAGAAAATCTTCTTCCCTGGCCTTCATCAAATGAGCAGACTGATGCAACAAGGACATGCTCTAACTACACTGAGGGGAAGACCGGATCGTTTGTATTTGTATGAAGAAATGTTCTATATGGGCCACCCAAGAGCTTCACAGCACAAAAACTATCTATAGCTCTTTCCAAGTGATGTTTGCTTTCCAATATCACCTGCATCACTCGCAAATCAAGGTATGAATGGTACACCACTCCCATTCATAAAAACACACTGTAGAGTTGCTAAGTGGGTTGCCTGTCATTTTGAGAAAGGTGTGCATGGAATGATTTAATGACAAACTGAAATCAGTGGGGAAAAAATCCAGTTCAGCCTTTGTCTTACCCTTACGGTCACAACTAGATATAAACATCGGGACATTTGGTGGGTGTAGACTGAACTTGTTTAAATGGCCTCCAGGCTACAGTCGGGAGTACTAAAATGAAATAACTTGGCATAAGTAAAATTAATCTCTGCCGTGCATTCATCTGAACAGTCTTTTAAAACTCAACAAAAACGCTTTCTAGAAGTAAAACCTTTAGGACGGTAATTAAGTCAAAACTGAAAATTCAAGTATTTGATGGTAAGTGTAATTAGAGCAATTAAACATGTTGGTCACCATTAGGAAATGCCATTGCATATGGCTCTGTCCCCACCCCAAAAAAGATTCAAATCGTGGGGGACTTGTTTTGCAGTGAGCAGGAGAGCTTGGATGTGAGGTGTGTTGAAAGTGACGTTGACAGTGGGGATTCCTTTCCTTCAGGTGGTTTGGAGCGGTGGGGTTATTGCGCTGGTGGTGACTAGAGGACAGGAAGGGTCTCAGTCTGCGCTGACCTGTGTGGTAACTTGGCTGTCGGCTGTCTGACTGGTGGACTGGATGAACATTGGCTGAGTCAGCTCCTGCCCAGCTGGCATAGTCACCTGCTGGATCTGGTACATCTGCTGCAGGGAAAAGAGTTAGAAGGGAACGCATTAGCGGGAAAGAAAAAGAAAGATACACAAGAGAAAAGCAAAGGACAGCAAAACATGACTAAGACACACTGATGACAATCATGCAAGTTTTTAATAGTGAGAGCATGAGTGACTTTTTTCCCTCACAGATTTGTCTTTATTTGTTCTCTCTCTATAAAATGCCATATTTTCAATGTATGAATGATGCTAGGCAATACAAAACAGAAAAAGAAAAACAAAAAAATGGCGGTAGTGTATCAACATTTACCTGACCATCAGTGAACTGGTTGAATTGTTGTCCTTGTTGTACCTCTGTCTGTGATATCTGACAAACCCAGAAAAAGCTCATGGTAATATAACAATTCAAAATCTATCCATCAGGTATCAAGACTAAGCCTAGTGAGGTCACACCAAATAAAGGATAAAATACCAGTTATTTGCAAAAATAAAATTTACACTGTGCTATAGAAGCAGACTCCAATAAACAGCTTTCACTTAACACATAGATGTTTTACCTGCTGAGTGTTGGTTGCAAGTGTCTGTATTTGTCCTTGAACGACCTGTGTTCCAGAGACTGGCTGAGCCAAGCGAATGTATTGCAGCTGGCCGGTGTTTAGTTGCACCTGCAAGGACATCACCACAAGGGGGAGACAAGGAGTACAAAGTTATATTCACTCTGCCTCGAGTGTTTTAGGACAAAATCTTAAGTTTTAACAAGCTGCTGCTTGCTTTGCAAGCCCAAGAATGTCAGAAATGTGACTTCAGAAACGCGTTAAGTTTATCGGTCTTCTCTGGGTCAGCTGCGGACTCAATTATAACTAAACTACAATACAAATCTAACAGACTACAGGTAGGTGAAGCGTTACATCAGTGATGCAGCATCTGTAAGGGAAAGTAAAAATAGAATACTCCTTGGACATAGAAACACAAGACTTGCTTAGTACACACTGCACCCATCCACACAAACCTTCTCTATGCAAACCTAAGTAAAAATCCGCTCTAGATAAAAAATACTGTACATTTGAATGTCTTTAAAATTAACTACATCATATCTAGCTCAGTAATACACTGTACAACCACAAAGTATGAACCTCAGTACATACTGTTCTATAGGCAGATATTATTGAAATTAGTAATGGCAACAGGCAAAAAATGTTCATATCCATCAAACCAAGCACAATGTTATGAGCGTGCTTGTGGAGTTCTTACGGGGATTTGTTGGATCTCTCCTGTGTTGGTGATGATCTGCTGCATGACCTGCATGGTCTGGCCTGCAGGCTGTGCTGCCTGAGCCTGTGCTTGCCCCTGTGCAGCTGCCTGGACTATCTGCACCTGCTGGCCTTCACCCACCTGCATGGTCACCGGTGCACTCTATGACAGAGAAAGAGAAGAGGCAGAGGAGGACTACATGAGTTAAGAAAATGGGTGTTAAGTTTGCATGCAAATTAAGTGCTGATTTTATGGCCTTATCCTGCACAGCACATTCATATCTGGCTGGACTATTATATGATCATCTGCTAATGATCACAGCACAGTTCACAATATCTGAACAGCCCTCTGAATAACACAGGAAACTGATGCAAGGACTTGGAAAAAGGAGTCAGACGAATGTGTGACCCCAAACCACTTACAACAGGCAGAGAAACCTGCGCTGCAACAGCCCAGCTGTGAAATGTGATCGCCCACCTCTTCAGGAAAGGACACTTGATACACAAGAGCAATATATTAAGCAGCCAGGCTTTATCTGGCATTGCGACCTTGTGTAGCATCAAGCGGAGAGGAGATCGACTAGATACAAGATACTTAGTAAGTGTACAGACTAACTGCCCTGTTCAGGATACAGTCAAACGCCACCCATCACTTTTCTTTTGTATAGCCCATTATGTGCAATAACCACAACTTCCATTTGTTACTGGGATCCAAAACTACTAACAAATACTTGCAAAGTTACAGTTCAGTAAATCCAGATTCAGGAGTCACAGCATATAAAGACTAGCGAAGAGCAGGTGCTACATTAGGATATATAGGGTGCTGTTTGGGGGCTGAAATGTTTACCGTTATGGGGGTAGCTTGTGACTGAGCTACCTGCACCTGCTGAAGCTGCTGCATGGTGGTCCCCTGCAACACCTGAAGATGAACATATGGCGAGAGAGAGAACGAGAGAGATTTACACAACAAGCACATGCAAAGCGCAAACGAAATGATTTGCTCAGCAAATAAATAGTGTGCGACTGTAGTGAGTGAAATAATGAAAAATACAAATAATGAAAGCATGAGAGATATTTGCAACAGTAAACAAAAAAACAGTGAAATATAAAATATTTGGCAGCACATAAAATTAAGAGTGGTGGCTGATGAACAATAGTAAATGCTGTAGCAGAAAGACAATGGCATTTCTCATGAAAGTGGTGAAAATCTGGAAGTAATCTGATGCAAAAAACCTGTAACATTTAACGTCTTTGGAGATACTTGCACTATATATCTCTTACGAGAAAAAAAAAAAACATTTACAAAGGTAGTCTTTGGCTTTTATTTAGCATGTAATCATTTGTGGGGGTTTTTTTAATAAGTGGCTAAATGTACTCTAGATTGAGAGCACCTTTGATTTTGTTTTCCCCAAGGCCAACATGCTGAGTAAAACAATTTTGCTAGAACATATGAACAAAGAAAGTGCTAAATCTTAATTACATTTGAAGGTTTGCTTTTTTGAATATTGCTGTTGATAGTAGTCATAAGTAATAAAAGAACACCCCAGCTATAGTCTAGCAGCAACAGATAACTCAATTTTATCTGTAATAAAAATGTATTTCTTGTAAACAGAGCCATTGTAAGAATCACTTCCTTCTTATGTTTTTCTCCATCTTTGCTTTCCTGCATCCATGCCCCATATTCCCTGAACTCCCTCCCTTCCATCGTTCTCCTGCTCTCACACTTGTTCTCGGTTGTCCTGAGCGCTTTAGAAGGTGACTGCAGCAGCACTGTGCCCAGCTCTGACAAGTCAGCGAATTGCAGGCCTGCTGAAGCAGCACTGATCCTCCAAGAGAGAATGAGGTCCAGTACTGTGTGTGTGTTGGAGGGGGGCAGCAAAAAAAAGAGGAGAATGGAGTAAAGGCTTATAATGAAAGGAAGAGGTACAGAAAGACCAATGCACTGGTGCAAATTCATACAAATAAAGATGTTGAGATGAACATTGAATGAAAAAAAGGAGCTTAGCAAGACTGAGAACTGGGAGGATACAAGCATGTGGGACAAAGACAGATTGTGAGCGAGACAGAGGCCTAAAAGGAGAGAGACACACAAGAGAGAGCGAGAGAGACAGAGAGAGGGAGAGACACTCATGCTGTGCCAAAGGGAAAGTGAATAAGAGTAGAGAAGAGAGAGAGAGAGAAGGGGGCGCTAAGTTCACACTCAGACACTAGACTGATATTACACTGGGGAGGATGAGAGAGTGACTGCCTTCTGTGCTGTTCACTTGATAGCAAAGTGTGAATGACACCTCTGGGCATCAACCGTTAAAGCGTGGATCAAATGAACCAAGAGGATCAAAGTGAACTGAGCTAAAGTGTGTGGCATTGTCTGTGTGCGTGTATATTTATTCCTATTAGTATGATAAAGTTTCAAGAGCTTGTATACCAGACAGCGGTACAGAATAGACAGAGGTGATCACAAGGACAAACTTTTAAGCACCGCTCCACTTTGAAAAAGCTACTCAACACTGCCATATTGCCCTTTCTGCCCCACCTACTTTTTCTTTATTACAAAAGTTTAAATTCAGATACTTAATTTACTGTACAGGACATACAATACTAACAATAGGACATCTGCACATTTTCAGGGGCCCTTATATTTGGAAGGATTATCAGATTTTTCTACAGTCTGAGCAAAGACAACAAAGCACTACTGACACAGCAGTGATGTGTTTGCGTGTTTCAGTTACCTGGCCCTGCTGGGGCTGGGCAATGATGATCTGTCCAGGCTGAAGAGTGGTGGCGGTAGGTGCAGCCACCTGCTGGCCTTGCTGCTGTCCCTGTACCTGCACAGGACCGGGCTGTTGGGCCAGAGTGAAGTAGTACTGCACAGGTTCCGCCTGGGTTACGGATTGACGCACCTCCTCCTGTGTGCGCATGCAGAGACACACACACACAAACACGTACTATATAAGATAAAGCCTATCACTTTGTTACATCTCCATAAATTATTTTAACACTGTAATACTAGAGGAAGGTCTCAAATAAATAACTAATAGGAATGGCTAGGCAGAGAAATGTGAGAGTACTGTGCACACATTCACACCAACATTTAGTCCAAGTCTATGAACAGAACAACTCTGCACTTGCATTCTTACACAAAACACAGACAGCCAATCACTAAAACCATAATACCAAGTGAGATGTGGAAAATACAAGCCATGAGACAAAAGATTAGGGCTGTGTATTATTGGCAATTTACTGAATGAAGAGAATTTTTATTTTTTTAAACAGGCAAAAAAAAAAATGAACACAGCAAACATTTCCTTACAAAGCTTGTTCTTTAGACAGACTTGTCCTTTACTCTGCGAATCACAGCCATTCTACTATACAATACCACAGTATAGTAAAATTGATATTTCATTTAATTCTTTAGTCTGTGTTAGCTCTAATCCTTTATCAGTGGTCCAAGACAGTGTTTCCTGGATATTATTGTTTGGTCGCTCAGTCCAGCAGTGACAGTGGTGTGTTTAAAAACCCCGGCAGAAATACTGCATGTAATCCAATCTGTGCAACACACACCCCTACTAAAATTCCACTATCATGTCAGTGTCACTGTTGTGCTCAGACTTATCCACCACACAAATAATACCTGCTCACTGGTGGTCCCTGAACATTGTTGAACTAGGTAAAAAGAGGCAAACCAATGATGCAGAGAAACAGATGGACTACAGTCTGTAACTAAACAGGTGCACCTATATGGTAAGTGGAGCTGATAAAACGGAGAGTGAGTGTAGGTGAGGGTAGTGTCCCCAATAGGGGTTTATCAGAGAGTGCGTCTGTGTACACCCACATATTCATATATGTACATATACACATATAAAGACTTAGGTAGAACATAAAACATGCTTCATGATGTACATTGCTCATGATTGTAGACTAAAGTATAATAAAAAAGTATAATAAGTATTTGTGACAGTAATGCACAAAACAGTATGTTCTGTATTAATACATTGACAGGAAAAATAAACCCAAAACACAAGAAGAGAATTTTTATAGCGCAATTTTTTGGTAGAGAAACTGAAGAATCATTTGTGACAAAGAGCGTAAACACCCCTCTCCCAGCTTCACGATGTCACAGCTGAGAGTGTAGGATGTTTACACACCTGTTCACACAGCCACATGGGCGAAAGCGATCGCAGCATTGGTCCATCTGATAACATCTCCCATGCTAATCATAGATACAATAGAACACTGAATCATACATGCTTGGTTTCTGTTAGGTGCTACAGCAGAATTGAAGTCTCCTGATGGAACACACAGGAGTGCCATATGCTCTAAATGCCTGATGGTGTTCCTCTTGCTACATAATGATGGCCAGAATGGAAGATGATGTTCAGTGGTAGCTGGATGCTGCAAACATCCGACTGAAAGCTTCTACATTTCCCTACACCCAGCTTCCAGTCAAGGATGTTTACAGTGCCTCAGAGCTGCCAGCAGAAGAACTTCTGTTCCTCAAACATGAGGACTTCTCTTCCCCACAGTTGTAGGCACAGGCTTCCTTACAGCCTAAAATTAGTTCATACTACTGAAATGACACATTAGCAACAAACGCAAAAGGTTCCTTTTTCCCCTACCTGTCTTTTAGGCGGTTTGAGGTCATCTCTCGGGACAATGTCAATGAGGAAGTCAAACTGGTCAAACTTGGTAATGGCCATAGCTATGTCATTTCTCTGGAAAAACAAAAAACAGTGGAAAAACTTAATTTGTAATGAATAAATATAAGGTCTGCTCAACATAGAACATTGTTCAGCCATAAAATGAAAACACTCTGCCATATATTGTGTAGGTCTCTTGGTGCTGCCAAAACACCTCTGACCTAAGAAATGGAAACTAAAAAACTTCTATGATAAAGTATCTGGTTAGCAGCAGATCATTTAAGCCCTGCAAGTTACAAGCCGAGGCCTCATTGGATTGGACTAGCTTGTCTAGAACATCCCACTGATGCTTGATCTGGGAATCTGGACAATCTTTGTTATGTTTCTCAAACCATCCCTGGACTACTTTCTGCAGTGTGGCAGGGTGCAACATTATGTTGAAATTGGCCATCACTATTATAGGGCGCATGGCTCTGTAGGTTGAGCGAAGTTGTACACTTCCAAGCAGCATCCACATAAATGTCAGTACCCAAGGTTTCCCAGCAAATCACACTGCCTATGCCAGCTTGGTTTATTTCCACAGTGCATCCTGTTTCCATCTCTTCTCCAGTAAGTGGAACACAAACCCAGCAGTCTAGATGATGTTCAAGAATATACGATTCATTAGATCGTGATACCTTGTTCCATGGTCCAGTTCCGCTGCTCACTTGCTTACCGCAGGCACATGCAGCCCTGTACAGGAGTCAGAACCCAGTTTCTATTCCCATCCAATCAGCTTGAAGAACTCAATGTTCATTTGCTGTTCAATATTTTCAACCCCATTGTAAGAAAATAATTTTATGTAGCCACATGTCAGATTTTAACCTTCTAGCTGATCAGTGTAAAAACTATATAAGAATAAATTAAAGTGTTCGCTTAGGCCCATATTTATGGTTAAATTTGTCAGAATGAGTCCAAACGTGACCAGTAATATTACCTCTAATCCCAACATCACACTAGTGACAGAGCCACCCAGTCCACGTGGTAATTTCCACAGGATATTGGCTGCCAAGACCCCCTATTGTCAACCCCCACATCAGCAGCTATTTTTAGCCTTGTGATTAATATTTGGTAGCTAAGGGTCATGTCCGCGCAGTTGTTCTATTGACAAGGGTTGTCGTGGCGACCCTGATCGTCGTGATGCCTCTACAAAAGCAGGTTCTGCAAATGCACTGCCTTAGCAACATGCATTACCACATGATATAATTTACATATTCAAGTGGTGCTGTACTCGATACTATGTTCCCTCTTATTAAACTTACAGGTCTAGAGCAGAAAGTTTCTAAATCACAGTTCTAGTTTTTTTCAAAAAATACTGATAAGGTTTACCATTCCTTGCTTCTTTTGTGTGTTTGCAAACAATTTAAATCCAAGCCTTGGGATCCATTACTTGAGAATGCTCCAGGACAGAATGCAAAACGGCATTCTAAAAAGTGGGTCATGGGAGATTCACTTTTAGTCTCTGCAGAAAGTGCTAGAATGGAGCCGAGACACACCCTGTAGGACTCAAGTGAGGGGCCCTGCCCCCAAAAACCAGCATGCTCCGTCACTGCTCCTGCATCTTCAGCTAAATACATGTTGTTACATGTGAAACAGCAAGATGTACATGATTACTTTGGTGTAGCACATCACTAGCCTGCATAAAGCTTGTTTTATGGGCAACAGACAAAAGTTGAGAGTATTTCTGGACTTCTTTTATGACCACATACTACACTCGTAGTTACTATGTTACATCCAATTGGTCACCGCTGATGTCAGAAAGGCAGGCTCAGTAATGTAGCTGTAACTGTATGACACAGCAACAAAATGCACCGTCAAAGCTGTCAGGATGAAAGCTCATTATAAAGAGAAGACGGTCAGGTAGGTTGGGGCTTTAGTATATTAAGCAATCACAATAAACAAGGCCTAACATCAGAGATCTTCTTTTAGGGCAATGGCAGAAACAGAGGGTAAAGGTCAATGACCAACCTGTAGTGTGCGGCGTTTGTTGTCCTCCGTGTGGATCCAGGCTCTGAGAGTAAGCTCTGTGATGAAGATTTGAGCCGCTTTGGCAAATAGTACTGGGGCCTCAGCACTTATCATCTACAGAGGGTTAGCATGGAGAGGGTCAATGAAAGAAAGCTGCATGTGCATTCACAGATTTTCTCCCATGGTAAAAGCAACCTTCATTCACTAACTTAACACACAGCATCTCCCCAAGGCCCATCTCAACGCTGCTGATCTCTTAATTGTCTTGGTTTCTGTTCTAGTTTAACCCTCCTACTCTAAGCTGTGGGTTATTTTAAGAGTGTAGACACCATTTTGACCTGATGCCTGCTTCCCACACAGTTAATACACACACTAAATCAAACACTCGATTCAATATTGAATAGAAGTGTGCAAACAAAAGTTTGAACAATACTTTCTTGCATGTCATTTGCACTACAGGTGAATAGTTGGCTGCAGCATGTAAGAAATGTGACAGGCTGAGGAAACACCATTTGACAGTGTGGACTTGGATGTACAGTCACTGCTCACAAAGCACCCTTACCTTCACGTCTTCATCCAGTTTCATGATTTTCTTAATGCGAGCAAGTGGAAGCTCCTGCACGCGAAAATCCTTCTGAAACAGAGCGTGGTATGTCACATCAGGATAATCCACACATAAGCCTCCTTGATAACTATCAAAGCACATATCCACAGAGAGGCACTCATGAATATCAAATTTGTATTGCCGCCTCGAGTTTTATGAAAGCTCTTTATTAAGAAAAAGATGTTCAGTAATGTAACCCTCCTAAACAAATTTGTTTGCCGTTGTAAGAACAAATGTCAATAATTGCTGTTTATCATTTCAAAAGTAATCATTTGAAAATGCTATATTAAATTTATACAGTGTCAATTTCATGACAAATAGATCAATACAAATGGTCCAATAAAATCTTGTTTTCTTATTTTAACTTTGAAAGTTAAGCAAGTTTTTCCTTTTTTGTAAAGCTGCTTTTAAAGATATATGTAATTTTGTTGCATCGTGTTTATCTTTTCATCTTTAAAGAAAGAGGGTATAATGCTATATGGGTATGTTTCGTACCACAGTGAGGTTCCTGATCTCCTCCATGACCCTGGGCCAGAAGGATTGCAAGCTCTGCTGGGCATCGCTTCCCCCTGCTCCAAAAGAGTCTGCCGACATCTCCAGATCTGCTATAAAAAGAACAGAGAAAATAGAGATAAAATCATAAGTTTCTAATACCCCTTGAAGAAAACCAACATTTTATGCAGACATCCAAACTTTGTACAAGACCCAAATCAACTCATCTGAAATTTTCCAGTATGTTCACTCATTGTAAAGAACTGTGCTTTCCAGTTGGGTTGCCACTGTGTAAAGACTTCAGCACAGAGAGTGAAAGTGAGAGTGAGAGTGATAATCTGGAGCAAGGAAGCCAGTTCTAAATCTTCAGTGTAAACGGCATTTCTAGGGCTGTGAACAAATGTGGAACACTGAGTGTGCAGCTCAGCGTGCATGCCAAGAAGTCACCCATAGACACATACTGACACACAAACGCGAACACACTGCAAGTGGGCCTGGTCCATCAGACCCAACACTCAGAGTAAAGCTGGCAGGTTACTATGGCATGAGAGGAATTCTTCTGAGAAGTCCAGCCAGCCTGCCTGAGCTTGTGCTCCTGGGGAACACAGCATCGCTTGCTCTTTTTTTCCCCTCTTCCTTCTTGCACTCTGGAAGGAAAGAGAGGGCCAAAAATAGCTGGGTGGGGTGCCACTGAAGTGGGAGCAAGAGAGTAAGACAACTAGGCCCTGCACAGTTCAGCTGTAATCCAATAACATGACAAAGGGCCAAGGGCTTAGAGAGAGGAGATGCAGACAACGCAGCAATCAGACTGCTGTGTGGCCTCAGTATGTGGGTCAAACACGAGAGGACAAAAGTGATGCACGATTGCTGGAGTGCACACGCATACAGAGAGGTGAAGCCCCCCACCGCACCCCAAAAACAACCCCACACACAGTAACACTTTAGCCTAAGAGATGAAAAAAGGAAACACAAAACAATATCAGGCACCACATCAGATCCATTCCTTTCAAAGGACGCTTTCAAGATCAATACTATTAGGCCAAATGCAAATCTATAAAGCATGTGTGTCAGCCAGGCCCATCTGTAAGCAGTAAAGTCCGCTGTCATTTCAGGGTCAAAACAGTGCTAAAAGAAGCTGGTCTGTACAATACTGACGATAGATGATTGGATTTTAAGAGTCAGTTAGAAACACTGGGATTAATGAGAGAAGCTCCAACAGCAGCTTAAAATAAGAAAATCAACTGTTCCGTTACTGTTTTTGGAGGTGAAAAGAGGACTGAACAGTATCAGGCGTATATCTTGTGACAAATCCTGCACTACATGTGGCAGACATAAATGGGTGATTCTCAGTGCCAGTCAAGAGATAAGAAATAATAATTAGACGATTCACTTAACACCATTAAAGAGAAAGCTGGCTAATTACCACGCAGTAACAGCACGATTACCGCCAAAGCCCCAGGAAATGGAGAGGCAAATTAAAAGAGCAAATCCTTCACTGATAGAGAACATCATCAAAGCTTAACCAGCCCAGCTGCTGGTAGCCATCTTTATTTTTTATCAGTCATAAAACACAAAAAGCCCAAACTAAAAAGGTCTAGGCTTTTTGTGTACGTCACCTGTAGATTGTTTCAAAACAGAAAGCAGGTACAATTTTACCAAGCTGTCTAATTCCTTTTCTACCGCGTAAACTATCCACCAGGCTGTCTGCATTTTTTCTGCTCTCGAGAGATGGCTGCTCTTGCACTTCAGCAAGTTGGGCAGCAATGGGCGGTGTTGGATTTCTCCTGACCTGTGTGGGTGCCTCATCGGCAGTGACCGCTGCTCCTTTGCCTCTCAGAAAGTCAATGGTGCCAGCAGGAGCTGAATCAGCAGGAACGTTCTGGCTAGCCTGAGCCTGCTCCATGTAGGTGGGATAGAGCAGAGCAAAGGTGTGCTCCATGAATATGATAATTCACAACTGATTACAAAGTCAAAGATGCATGGTGAACTATTCAAACTAAGAGACTCAACATGCTAACCACAAAGTCATGAAAAGAATCACTTAATGCAAGGTTAACCTCAAGTTACCTCGGGCATTGTAGCACTAGATTATACAGAATCAAAATGTTGATTCCCTGAAGCTTTTTTGATTGCAGCCACATGTCTTAAAACAGTGAATCTGTAGACATTCTACAACATTGACAAAAACTGTACTCCATAAACCCAGGAGAAAGGATTCTTGTGTTGAAATAGCATGAAGACATTACACATTTTTTTGGCAAAAGTCTGAAGACTGACTTTTGTCCAGGAGTGCAGTGAGGTTGTAGGGCCATGGTGTGAAGTGGAAAGCAGGAGGCTTACATTCACTCATGAAAAATTCAGATACTTGTCTCTGATGATGTAAGTGCAGACTTGCAAAAACGCTTAATCTCTATTCAGTATGTAACCACATTACCAAACAGTGTCAACATCTGTGCAACAGCAAAGTACATTGATGGAGTGAAAATAAGAGCACATTTGCCACTGCTCAATCCTTTTAATAGAATGGACGGTGCTCACATCTCAATATGCCCAACCCCCCAATATGCACCTTTCTCCTCCTCCTCCTCTTCAGGCTCCTCCCCTCTCCGTATACAGGAAAATAGAACGCTGATGAGTGCAGATACGAAGGAGTAATACAAGCTTATCTGACATCCAAGTGCTAAGGGGTGGGGGCTCGCACTCAAGAATGGGCAAGAAGCAATTTGGGGCAAAGGGGTGTTGTGTGTGTTCATAAAAGGATGGGAGTGTTATTTTTTACAATACGGAAAGGGATGTTTTATGGAGTTGATACAGCATGGTGCTGAGATGGGTTCTCTGATGCTTTCCAAAATGCCCTTGACTATGCAAACCTCCAAACCTAAATAATCTGGAAATAAACACCACAGGTTGAATTTCAGGCTACCAATCCAACAAGATTTCCCTTGGAAACAACAAAACCACAACACATGTGATGTGCATAAAGGTCACCTCAAGGGTACCAAAAACATTTGTCTACCAACATTTAGGACTCATTAACTACCGTGACATTCACACACAGAGGACAGTCGGCAAAAGCCACTCCGGTTGCTGTTACTGGTTAATCATCTACACAGGCGAAACAAGACATTGAGCAGCGTGGAATGAATGAATTACAAATTAACCAACCAAAAACCTGCTTGTTTTGATACCAAGCTTGGTGAGTCTAAAGACAGCATAACAGGGCAACAACAGGCTACAGTGACCTGTGAATCTGTATGAACTTCTGGCTCAATCATACTAAACATGCCCTTGGTTCAGCCTCACAGCAACTCCAGGAAGCAGTTACTGATCGCTCAAGGTCATTCAATAGTGGGGGGGGGGGGGGGGGGGGGAGGGGGGGGTTGCAAAAGAAAG
>JBBJLR010000145.1:13016235-13028441 GCA_037577145.1 Brachypetersius gabonensis
GAGGGCGGGAGGGGGGGAGGGAGGGAGGGAGGGAGGGAGGGAGGGAAGGATGGATGGAGGGATGGAGGGAGGGAGGGAGAGAGGGAGGAGAGGGAGGAAGAGAGGGAGGGAGAGAGGGGAAAGCAAGGTAGTGAGGGAAAAAGAATGAGGGACACTGTATCTGGTTGGGGGAGTTTGCAAGGGTAAAAGAGGACTTTTGCTGTGGCACTTGGCGACCTCATGGTAAACTCTCCTCAGTTTGCCAGTGTCCTCCCCAGAGAGGATGGAGGCTGATGGTGAAAGGGCCTCTCTTGTCTAGGGGCCTATGAAGGATGCACTGTCCTCACACTCTCACGCTCTCCCTGCTGACAGATCCACTAAGGGAGCCGCTCTCACATTCCCGTGACCTTCATCCACCAATAGGCCCCGCTAGCACAGAAAGGTAGAACAAGCTAACGCTAGATCTAAAGCAAACAGCGAAGCAAGTGAAAACTTCGTCTCACTCTGCATTGGCATTTTCAAAATACCCATGTGAAAAGTGTCCTGCCTCAAATTTGATTGTGTCAAAAGAAAGAATGCGCAAAAAGGTCACCTTCGTGCAGACCACTGACACTTGCTACACTAAATGTTTTTGTTTTTATTTACTTCTTTTCTTTCTGTCCACACTCCCAGAGACACAGTGAAGGTCTTAAAAATATTCAAATCTCATGCAAACAACAAATCGCAGTGGGATTTGGCAGTGAGGGCTTCAACTCTGAGCTATTTTTAGCTCTCCTCCCCCATTGGGACGCTACACTGTCAGAGGCACCAATGGAAACTTTCAATTAGAAGGGGAACAGAAATTGCAGTGGACTACAGATTAGTTTAAGGTTTACTAAGTGAAGGGAAAGTATCCTGCCGGACGCATGAGAACCCAAATACAAGTCCCTATTAAAGTACTGTTTCCATACAATCAGCTCTAAAGCCTGTCACAGAACCAGCTCAAGTTTGTCCCCTCGATCCTACCGCCATATTTGCCCTCTACTTCACTACATCATTGTCGGGAAAGCTTAAACGAGGTCTGAAGGACTGGGCCTTGAAGGTGAATCTGGTCTTGTGCGCGTTCAGTCAGTCATCGTCCCGCACTGATAACACTCAGGAAAGATGCTGCAGACTCCTTCCTGCTGTCTTATTTTAATGGGTTCAAAGTCAAAAACAATCCTGTCAGAAGAAGCTAAATTAAAATTATGAAAATGTAGTCACTATCCATCACTCTAACAACAGTTTCACAAGAAAGAGTACAAATTCTCAAAGTCTAACACACTGAACTAGTTTTATAAGGACATCTCAACCTTTGGCACTAGTGCAGCAAATAAATATTCTTAATAGATCAAGCATAATAATTCTTACTGGGAGGGAAAGAAAGTGAAGGAAAGACATAAAACAAAAAGAAGTGAACAGAGACAGCATTCCATTTTGAGAGAGAGAGAGAGAGAGAGAGAGAGAGAGAAAATTTGAAAGAAAAACAAACATCAACTACAGGCTGGTTTGTAGCACAGTGTGAACACAATTTGCCACACTTACCCCATGCCCTTCATCGAGAAAGGAGGAGACAGATGTTTGCAGCTGAAGTCTCCTTCAGAGGTGGACAGAGAAAGTGTCTAGTCCACAGGCTCTCCGTCCCAGGAGCAAACAAAAGACTGTACGGGGCAGGCAGTCCGGCGCTGAGCTCCGAGCGCAAAGCTGAGGGGAGAGCAATAACCTACCTCCCCCTTCTTCATCCCCTCCCCCTTCACTGCCCCATCTTCTCCACATACACACCTCCCCTTACTAAACATACAGCCCCCTTCCATTCCTCCTTTCAGCGAGTCCTTTAAAGCTCGAGTTTGCATCTGTCTGGCAACCCTGGTGTTTGTCTTTCAGTTGACCCCCTCAGTCCAAGCAGAGTTGTACGAAAGAACAGCAAAGAAAGTGAGAAAGACAGGGAAAAAAAAAGGAAAGCGAGAGGGAAAGCTACACACAGTTGATCAGCAGAGCAAGTCCTGGACAAAATCTTCTGCCTGCTTTCCCTTTAACACTTGAAAGTAATCAATCTAGCCTGCTACATGATACTTACAGCCCACCTCTTTTCCACATCCCTCCCATTTCTCTCTCCTCTTCCAATCAGAAACTGTCTGTTTTGGCATCTATTGGCTCCGTCGCCTGTCCACAGGCGGTGTAATTCCACCCCCACCCCTCCTCCTTCCTCACCCTTTCTATACTCCACCCCTTTTCACAGAGAGTCAACTTCCTGTTTTAAGTTACCTTGAGCAGTAGGATAGGGGTCAGGCAATGAAAAAAGGAAGAGAGAAAAGAACAGACAAAAGGAGAAAGTGGGGGGAAAAGGCTGTAAGATCAGCGAAAGGCAGTCTCTGACGGTTAGTCGCTAAGCTCTGTCTCTGCTTCTCCTTGCAAATCTCCTTCCCTGCTGTGGCTGGATGGAGCTGGACTGAACAACTGGCTCCACTAACAACGGTCCCTTGCTTATTTACAATGTCAAACAAAATGTCTCTAAAGCCCACCCCTCCAAGGAGCACATTGGTCCATGCGAAAGTGATGCAAATGCCTTGAGAGCAGCCATTGGCTCAGAAGGGCGTCAAAGCACATGCCGCATGCTGTCGCCGGATGATTTAAAGTGGAATGTCATCCAGGGCAGATTTGCAGTCACATACATGTGCAAGGACATCTGTGCACTAAAGCTGCAATTTATTGGTGGGGTTCAAAACATTAGTTCAATGTTATGAGTAGCACATTCCACCACTTTAACATCATTGTAAAAATAAATAAATAAATAGATAAATAAATAAAGCTGACTAGTAGAGGTGACCTTAAGTTATTTAGCCTGAATACTACGACATATTGCCAAATTCAGGAACGAACACAGATTTTACTAAATTCACTAAGCCAGAAAAAAGCTACTGCCTTACTGTCAGTGCAGTTCTGCATCCTGATTAGGTCATTATGTAGCCCAAAATGAACGTCTCATGTAATGAAGGTTATGCCAAGCACAACAGAATGTCACAGCACAGGCAGCACATTTCTTGGAAAGACTGTGTTATTGATTTAAACTGTGGACTTCTTGTTCCAGAGAAAGTATGCAAAAAAGAATCACATGTAAGACTGCAACATTACAACAGCGTAAGGTACTTTAACATTTCATTCAAAGTACCACACTTGGACAATTACAGAGAAGACAAAGCAGATAAAAGCAGGGGACTGTTTATTTTTCCTTTCCTTTAAAAGATGCAGAGGATGGT
The DNA here is from genome assembly GCA_037577145.1 of Brachypetersius gabonensis. NCBI lineage: Eukaryota > Metazoa > Chordata > Actinopteri > Characiformes > Alestidae > Brachypetersius > Brachypetersius gabonensis. The sequence continues at coordinate 13,019,490 of JBBJLR010000145.1, forward strand.
GGAATGACCTCAAGGTTATTCCTGTCATTACAGCAAATCCGTACTGTTCTGAGAAATTAGACACAGGGAAGAGAAACACGCAGACCTGCATAGTCAGGCAGTGTTGGGGGAGGGGCAGAGATAATGGGTACAAATAGAGGTTAAGATTTACAGCCTCAAAACGTACAGAAAAAATATATACATAACTAAAGTGTGGGTGAACACAGGGCTCAATAACATTAAAGTGCCACTGCTTTCAAGTGTTTTAGGCACACAGCATGCTGGTAAATGATTACACAGGAGCAGGGCATGAAAGATTATGGGAACAGCTGGTCAGATTGCCATGGCTGCATTCTTTCTGCACTACCTGCAGCACCAGCTCAACTCCTGCTGAGGTCAGTGAGTAGCTTCCCATGGTTCCTTCATGTTGTTCACCCTAGGTCTCAATGTAGGCTTAGACCACATTATAGCATCATATCAAGCCTTACCATCATTGTGTAGGAAGGAATAAAAACCAAGATTATTCATATATACACTATACTATATATAAAGGTTGATAAGGTCAAAACTTGATCAGGTCAGGTGTTAATTTTCTAAATGACAAGCACAGTCTCTTCAGCAAATTCTATTACAAAAATAATATTTACTTGATTAAAAACAGCAAAATGTGTGCTACACCCAAAACATCACAACGAAAAATCAACTAAATGTAATTTGACAAGGAGTCTGGTAGGACTGTTCAAATAAGTATTATATAACCCCTATTTTCCTTTTGAATGGAGTAAAACGAGGCCCAATTAACTTCAAACCTTAATATGGACGGTAAACTACTTTGTATGAACATATGGAACAGAACAGAACTGAATGATGAGTAGCCACTCAGTCAATGAGTAAAACAACTGCCAAATTGGTTTTGATTATGGCGTTTGCTTGTACGTGGGTCAATGAATTTAAACTTCATACTATATTGCGTACAATGTTTACAACAGGTTTCCTGGGTTATAAAGTGACTGGAAAAAATATCAGATCAGTACACTCACTTAAGAGTGAGAAATATAAAAATTATGCTCTTAGCAATGACAATATATTTTGCCACAACGTACTTTTTAATTCATGAACATTATTGGGGCTTCAACACTGACTAACCGCATGTCTCATTACAAAAAGAGCATAAGTTCTTCTTAACAGGACTGAGTTGAGTGCAAATGTGTTAATGGCACAACAAGCCCCTAAAAGGGCAATTTAAGCCTTCACAAACACTAACAGCTTATGAAACTATCAACATAAAAGATTAAGCTTGACCAGCATGGGGATTCAGGGTTTCCGGTAAGGCAGCCCGAAATGTTACCCAACTGTTCCTTCCACCAAGAAACGTCACTTCCTGAGCTACAGCAACAGCTACTGTTTTCGAGCAATGTGGTGTAAAAGCAGGGCTGAAATATTAAACATGATGTTTAACTCTGTCCTCGTTCAGGGGCCTCATCTCATAATCACAAGAAAGCAACCTAACGCCCCATATGCTGCGACTGGCATTAATTAACTGCAAATAGGCTAAACAGAGTTTAATAAGACAAATGAGATCAGGAAGTACATAATCGTTTGTAGTCAATCACAAATGCTTTCCATCAAGCAAAATCCTGGCTTCAAGTTTGGACTGATGAGCTTGTTTTAATTGCATCCGATTATTTGGGATAGAGGAGACCGGCAGAACACAACTGTTAAAAAAGGTGTAGGTACATCTATTCCACATCTGAGGTGGCTGTCTATTAAATTTGAGGGAGTAGTCAACATTCAATCATGCAGCGTTTTTTTTTTTTAGTCCAATGTTTAACTATGTAGAAAATTGGAATACATTCAAAAATTAAGTTAAAATACATAGTTGTATTTTAGCCATTCATAAGCTATTTTTCCAATCAAGTAAATGTCTCTTTTGTCATGACAATCAGAAAACTTTGATTCCAGAAGAAATTACTTCTGATGACTACAAAAACACTTAGAATCAAGCACTAAAATAAAAGCAAAAAAACTATAGGAAAAAGTATCAAATACACTATGCTATATACACAAATGCCGGGGTATAAATACTACAGACAAATAACTTGGTTAAGGGTAGTCCGTTACAGCACGTAGTCTGTTAACTCAGTATTACTGAACACTAAAATGTACCTCATTAAAGTACTTGTGGAACTATTCTGCATGTCCTAATTGACTAGAATATAAGTAATGTTGACACAAGTTGACATAACAGATATTGCACAAGTCTACTGCACATAATTAAACGATTAAGCAGCAGTAACTTCACATGGTATTGCAGATGGTTAGACTATCGCGCATAATGTTTACGCACCCAAGCACTACACACTGATCGTTGTAAGCCTGCTCAAAAACTCAAGGATCTGGTGAAAGTTTGGGAGAACAATACAACAGATAAAATTACCTACTGTTTAATCTGTTCCAAGAAACCAAACGCGCCACTTTCACAGCGGATCACTTCAGCATTTGTGGGGCTTTTCTGCAGGCCCAAACTGCCTTCTTTACTAGTTTAGTCTTCTGAGAAGGTCTAAGGGTCAATATGTGGAGCTTGTCGTGCCACAAGAGCCGTTTATTTGATTAGAAGAATAGTTAATGAATGGCTAAAATCCAAGTTTGTTGGATCTTAGCCATTCATAAGCTATTCTTCTAACCAAGCACACGGCTCTTCTAGCATGACAAGCTCCACACTGATCTTTGGAGGCCTATGCAAAACTCGACTGGAGCAAGTGGCAAAATTAAGGACTAACAGACACAACGTTGATAAAAACAAGGAGCTGCTGAAAGTTTAGGAAGATAATTTGCTTGCTTATTATCCAGCAGGCCTTGCCTCTATCTTCTAAATCATACTCGCCCCAAAACGTTGGCGCGATGAAGCTGAAAAGTTTCCTAAAAGGTTTGTAAAGCGCTGAAAAGGCATACGAACCAATAAAAGACTACGTTTGGACCTGTCCTTCAGACCAATCAAACCTCGGACTAGATTCCACCAATCAAGCTTTCTAAGGGCTGGGGTAGGGGCGAAACTAAAGCCATTCGGGCTCGAAACAGAGCGTGAGGAAAACAGGTCTCAATGGCAAATTAGAGCCAAAATGGAGACCCGTGCGTTCCAGTTTCCCACCCGTCTCCGTTCCTCTCCTCGCGCCACCAATAAGCGTCTCAGGGAGCGAGGAGGGAAATGGCGCCCATGTTCATCCTTTCAAAACAATCACTGGACGAGGACGTTCATTGGCCGAGGGCTCTCTCGCCCGACCTCCAACCGAATCCAAGCCCTACCCGCCAGAGAAAAAACAACCCATCCGTTCGACTCCTGTACTCACTTTTCGTGCAGAAAACCGCAGAGTAGTCCTCCTCGCCCTTATTTTTTAATTTATTTCAGCCCTGCTGCTTCTACAGGAGCCAAGATGGCCGACGCTTTGACAAGTTCTTTTCAAACCGGAATGAGTGTTACGTCTACCGTGACGTTTGGGGCAAAAAACATACCCGTAAAGCGCCTGTTATTTTCCCACCTGTTTTCCGATAAGCCCCACCTCCTCTGAGCTGCTATTGGTTAAAATGACTCGGGACGCGGGCAGCTCATTTGACAGTAAGTACAACAAGCGAGGATAATTCAGTAGTTTTAATTGAGTTACACTATAAGGACAAAAATATTGATACGCTTCTGTTTTTCAGGTATCCCAAGGTTTGGACTTGGTAATGTCTGTTGTAAAGAAATGGATATATAGATATACATTATATGAGCAAAATTATTGGGACACTACGAGTGAAGGGCAATCTTCATGCTTCAGCATACCAAGACATCTTGAGCAATGCCATGCTTCCAAATTTGTGGACAGTTTGGAGAAGGCCCTTTGATAATTCGGTACAGTTTCCATTGAATGCCATAAATAGACAACATTATTAGGATGCAAGACCAATTCTTCAGCAGGGACTTTAATGATATTTTAATTATATAAAGACTTTGATATGGCACTGGTTCCCCTTTGTAGCTATAAACGTTTCCACTCTTTTTGGAAGGCTTTCCACAAGATTTCAGTCTTTCTATGGGAATTTGTGCACCAATTGTTCATTAATTCTGTGGAGCATTTATGAGGTCAGGCACTGATGTAATTCTGTAGCAGAACACCGGTTTTCTTTCCTGAATGCGGTTCAAAACACATATGATTGGGAAACTTACGACTGAAAATAAAACTGCACAAATAAGTAGCTGAGTTCTCTGAGAGTAGAGTGGCTGGAAGTGAAACACTCCGCTCACAGTGTTTCTGATAGGACACAGATGTCTTAAATACTAAATACCTCTAAAAAGTACTTCACACAAAGTTGTCATAGGAAATGGTTCAGAATACTGTGCAAGATGCTGGTGATAGCCATTCTGATATGACTTTGGCTTAAAATACATATTTAAAGGGCCTATGTCATATATTCCTTGTATTTTTCATCCAACCCATTAGATCAACCCCTCACTTTTACGCGGATCAGCAGTTGTGTCGGTTTAACGCAGATTTTTTCTGAGAACATTTCCATAAAAAATATTGAAATCCCCACAATAACACAATCTGCAAATATCTGCCTTTTTGTGGCAAATATATTTTCATATAAGGGGACTCAGGGCAGGCTGTAGCAGACTTGGAAGCACTTTTTATCAAATTCCACACCAGGGTTGAGCCCCTGTGCTCCAAGCGCGATTTCTCTGCGGTGCAAGCACTGACGCTTCAAACTCCACGATTCGAATGATCTCAAGTAGACCTTTCCAACGAGCCCTCGTTTGTATGTTTAGCCCCAGTAGATCAGGGGTTAATCGCTGAAAACCGTTCACCTCGCTGTGGTCACAATACTTTTGTCCCGCGACCTTCTGAGTTGCATATCTCAGCAGGAAAAGCACCGACACTTCAAACTCCACAGTTGTTTTACTATACATGAAATTAAATGAATATACGGGTTTACCTTTACATTTTCTTTAAGGGTAATGCATTAAACAGTTTAAAATGACATTAAAATGTTCTGGCATTTTTGGGGGCATATTTTAGGTTCACACTATAAAGAGGCCAAAACACAATAAGTTTATTTACTATAGGCGGGTGCTCATTTTTTCATGACAATATTTTAACCTCTCCTCAGACTTTTTCCTTTTCTGTTCCATTTAGACTCAAGTAAATTACTTGTTTTTTGTGGACTTCACTGTATTGTGCCTCACTCAGAAAGCAGTTTATAAATCTAGTACCTATATTAAAAAGGCTGTTATAAGTTATTTATTTTGACATGACAAGAGACAGGCTAATTTACATATTAGGACTACACAGACTGGAGAGATGACTGAACGTTTAGAAACTTTGTGCCTTATTTTCTGATCTTGACTTTTTAAAGCATTCCATGGCAGGAAGGTACATGCAAGGTACTGTAGGGAAAAAAGACAGGTTTTCCTTTTCAAATTTACCACTTTATCAATATTAATATTACAGTCATTAAATATGCAGGTCCACTGGTAGTTTTTGAAAATTAGGCAAATAAAATGGCCACTCCTGGTTCCTGTCACAACCAAGTATGTTTTGTCACATTTACTTCACAAAAAATGATCTGGATGACACTACTTACATTCTAGTGAATGAACTGGGCAGAAATGTTTGGTGTAATTCTGTTTTAAAATGGGCTCTAAAGGTGTCAGTTGGCAGTGCCCGTTGGAATCTAAATCGAACATTACAATATGCAACATACAGTGTGCAAGGTGACCTTTGGCAAGCCCCCTACCTGCTGTTTGTCTGTGGTTCTCAAACCAGTTCACAGGGCCCCAATTCAGGTGTGTATTGGAATCTGGAGGCTCCTAAGAAAAGGTATGAGAACTACCTATATAGACGTAACTGTATGGCTTGGGTGGAATGTGTCCCCCAAGCCCTGCACATTCAGATTTGGAGCTTAATGTAGTGGTAGTAAACCAAGAGAATAACAGTTTGGTCAACTGTTTTACATATAACTGGGGCAGCATGTAGTCATGGTGAAAATTTGTGAAAGTGAAAATTCTGTCATACGTGAACACACCACAGCACACAGTGTGAACAGCACGAAATACATTCTCTGCATTTAACCCATTCACCAAGAGAAGCAGGGGGCAGCCAGGAACACGGCGCCCGGGGAGCAGTGTGTGGGGACGGTACCTTGCTCAGGGTACCTCAGCGGTGCCTAGCAGGACTTTCTGATCACAGGGCGAATGCCGTAACCACTAGGCCACTAGATATATTATCTTATATACAGTGCTAAGAATCAACAGTCACCATGGGCTAACTTGTTTTACCACCAGAACTGCATATTGTACTGCATAAGCACTAATATAATGTTCAAAACAGAGACTGTTTACCACGTATAGAACTCTGCAGGATCAATCTACACAATCTTTACTTTAGAGCATATAAATGATGCAGTGATATAAAAATTGGTTTAAATGTGTGAGAGGAAAAATTGTATTTTTGTTAACAGCCAAACCATTCAAAAAGATTAAGCAATCACATACACTATCAATCTATACAATACAGAACTACTAAGAGGAACAGGAAATCTGTAATCACATCTAACGTTAATACAAAAAAAAAATGTTTCTAAAAGAAAATCAAAAAATATAAAATCACAAACACAACTACAGATTATTCAGGAATCTGCTCAATTTGATTTACGTGCCACAAGCTCCAGGAGAGTGGAAGCGAGCTTTTCGAGGCTGGAGGGCGGAGCCCCCTCCGGAGGCGGAGAGGATGATGGCTGAAAGGGATCATAGGGTTCGGCACCAGAACTATAGTCGTGGCGATAATGTGGCCTTCGTGCTTGACTCTCGCCATACACTGTTTCATCCTCTCTCAGAGACGTGGACTTCCAAAGGTTCTCTGAAAACATAAAAAGCCAAGTAAAAATACTACAGTGACATTATCTGCTTTTAATTTTCCCTTGCGACTCAACAGATAATGATTTTCAATATTCAGAAAGTAACTGTACAAGAAAAGTACAAATTTTAAACAGACCCAGAAGAGACAGATTTGCTTTTCAGCCTACCTTGGTAATCTCTTCTATCAACATCTCTGTGATGGCCCTTGATATCTTGAGATCGCTCAGCTGAGATTCCTCCTCTGGGGTCCCATTCATAGTCATGGTGGGCATCAAGGCTATTCTGAGTGTGTCTGAAGTCATCCTCACAGTATCCTCCCTCTCCTCTTCTATCATACTTTTCATAACCTCTATGTTCTTCAGTTCTCCTGACATGTCTGCCTTTTTGGAAGCTTCTAGACAGTTCTTTAGTATGGTCTGTTCTGGAGCTTTCCTCAAAACTTCTGGCATGCTGGAAATTGGTAGGATCATCTTCAAAACGTCCTTCATGTTGAAAATCTCTGGGGATGTTTACAAACACTCTTGTCTGTTCGAAACTTGAGGAATCCGCTCCAAATTGCCTTTCGTTTTGAAACGCTCTAGGGTTGTCCTCAAATCTTTTAGCCTTTTGGAAAACTGCAGGATTGTCTTCCAAATCTTCGCAGGGAATGTGTTGATCTTCAAAATATCTTCTCTCTTGAAAATCTCTAGGATCATGTTCATACCTTGTGGCCTCCCCAAAACCTTGGGAATCTAAATGTCTTGGCTCCTGCAAATCTTTGCTCTGATCCAGCCAGTTGTCATTCCCGTGGTGGTAATCTCTGACGCATCGAGTGACCTGGGCCTTTTTTGGACAAGTTGAGAAGTATTTAGAATGTAGATAAACCTCATGTACAGCTAGTCAATGGAACTGATTTCATTCTTACCCCAGTACGCTGAACTTTATTTGCATGAAACTCCTTAACAAGTGAGCATAACTTTTCTTTCATGAAGTTAGCTTCATCCATATTTTCAATTTTAATGTCATCCTGCAATAAAACAAAAATCGGTAAGGAGAAAAACCTTTGAATACAGACCAGATGATGTATACAGATATAGGTAAAGAAAATATGCTATCTTGTATTTTTTTCTTTTAGAACAACAAAAAAAAAAAATTGATTTGCATTCATAAAGTACAAACATTAAGAGTAATTAGCAGCCAAGAGTTACTTATCAAATACCTAAGATTAGTTAAACAAGAAATGTCACTACCTCTATAGAAGCAAACCATGTGACAAGCATTCAGGTGTGTGTCTACATCAGACATAATATCTGAGAAGGAATTATAGGCCAAATAAGTCCCATGTCAGAAAACTTACTCAGTTATAAAGAACCAGCCAAGAGCTACATTATATGATCTAAAGGCCTCTGTAAGCAAATTAATTGGAAAACGTCTGACCAGTTACAGCTTTCGTAAAAGAGTGGCTAGAGAAAAAGGCCCTTCTCTCCAAAAAGGTTATGGCAGCACAACAAAATTGCACCTGAAGAAACCACCAATGTTCAGGAACTACATATATCCTTTGGACTGATGAGACCAAGGTGGATAAAACCTCATCCCAACTGTCAAACATGGTGGTTTTGGGTTTCTCTTGCTACCACTTGTCACTGAGGTAACACCGAAATCCATTTTATACCTGACTACAGCTTGGCTGTATACCAGTTTTTCTTATACCGTAGTATCGGTTTAAAGCCCACAGAATGTTCGGAAAGTGGCGGAGCTGGAAACTGTTTAAAGGGGACATATTATGCAAAACTCACTTTAGTTATAATAGGTCTGTGCACTATACAAACCATGTTCATGAAGTTCTTAGCACAAAATCATTCTCACACATCAGCTTCATTCTTTATAGTTTCAGGCCCTTTCAAAATGATCCGTTTGGGCGAAGGGCCCAGTGTTACGTTCCACTGGTCCAATTTGTATAGAATCGCCCCTCTTCTGCTGAGACCCCACCCACTAGATCAGTTGAAAATCCGCAATTCTGTTTGCTAGTTTTACAAGTACAAATAAGCTACGGCTACAGGCAAAAGCAGGTTACACATAGTGTTGTGTTTTTATTTATATAT
>JBBJLR010000145.1:13028541-13047158 GCA_037577145.1 Brachypetersius gabonensis
TGTGTGTGTGTGTGTGTGTGTGTGTGTGTGTGTGGGTTTGTGAGGAGGGTTTATCTGGTAATGAGCATCTCAGTGGTGAGGTGGGGGGATTCCTATAGGCCTCAGATCCTCAATGATATGAGAGAGAGGGAGAGAGACAGATCCTTATCTGCCAGTGCTCTGACTCCTGCTCCCCTCCCCCACCTGCAAACCGAAGCCTGAGGGATCATCCGAGCTCCTCATCTGTGTCACTCCTTCAGCCCAGATGTGACTTTAGAACACACACAGCACGATTAGCATGACACAAGGAAGCCGGTATTTCACATTAGTCATAGATTGACCCAACAATCAATGTCCCAATTGAAAAAAATACTATTGTATGGCTTTGAAAAACCTCTTATTAAATGACCCCTTATAGTCACACCACGCTACGCTACCCCACAGCACATAGTGTGAACAATGTGAAATTCTTTCTCTGCTTTTAACCTATTCACAGTACATTTACATTACATTTAGGGCATTTGTCCAAAGTGACTTCCATTCCTAAACTACAGGGGACAGTCTGGAGCAACCTGGGGTTAAGGGTCTTGCTGAAGGTAGGATTCAAACCCATGACCTCTTGGTCCAGAGGCAAGTATCCTACCACTAGGCCACCACCACCCCAGTACCTTGCTTAAGGGTACCTCAGTGATGACACTAGCAGTGCTGGGATTTGAACCCACAACCTTCTGATTGCTGGGCCAATGCCTTAACTGCTAGGCCACCAGCTGCCCCATGTACCTATAATAATTGTATTGGTATCTTAACTTCTGGTGGGTGTTTGTTCCTTTTTTCTTCTCTCACACATGTTAACCTGATGCCAAGTACAGGTGAAGTGGAATATAATAGTGTACTTTAAAGCATGTCTGTACATGTCTGCTCCCTGCTAGTATTGTTCTGGACAAGTCTTTATATGCCACCTGTATTGACAATCAATTTTCTCAGTTTTTTTAATGGTGGGTTGATAAAGTGTTTTTACTGAAAAACAAGTTTACAAACTGGGTGTTGTAGTGCCTTTTCTGAATATTGGAAGCTGGAAGCTGTTGGAGAAATTACCATTACATATGCTTTTATATGCAATTTTTGTTTTGCACCCCCCCGGGGGTGAACAATCACATGTTCATCCAGCATTAAGTTACTTGTCCCTTTCACCCAGGAGTCCTACACTGTTCTGATGAACACTGAAGATCATGCTAGTTAAACTTCAAAGGGGGGCAAGCGGTGTAGCAGCTTTCTTGACCTGCGATCAGAGCAGGCTTTCTGCCCATGCACTTTGATGCCTGCTAGGAAAAGCATCTGCTTTTAGCCTTGCAAGAAAAAGAGCCCTTGCTACACACACGCAGGCATATGTACACATTCATCTCTTTCGTTCTGTCTGCGCATTTTCTGCATTTTGCTTGTAATCTGTGGTACAGACAGAGTCCAAAAATATTTTTTCCTCCTCTTTTTCTCTTTTCGGGCTGATCCACTGGTGGTCTAGCAGAGCAGAAGTTAATGTGTGATTAAAGGTCATTAACTCAGGGATTAGAGCTGTAACCAGTGCCCAGACTCTGCTCAAATCTGTGCGTTTTAGGGTCAGGAGAACAGGGAAGCATTGCCAAGTGTTTGTGTTTCCCAGAGCTTGAGTCTTCTGCTGTGACATGAACACATGCACACACACTTGGGCCTAATTGCAAAGGAGAAATGAAATATATTCCATATGATGGTTTTTGCTTATAATAGTTTATTTTCTCTCTTTACATTTTCTCTAGATGGCTCCCTTCCAAAATGTGAACCGAAAAGTGAGGTGTCCAGTCACATATCAGGTAAGAGACAGTCAAACAACTTGTCTTTCTTTCAATGTTTTAAAGTCTGTGTTTCATTAGATCTGTATTGAGATTTAAATTTAAAAAAGCTAATAAAGTAAATATATTACATACTACATCTGCCCCTTTTCAGACAGAATGTTTCAGATTTTTCTTTCCTGTTTCCCTTTTAAATTTTCCTTCCTAAATAGAGTTTTCTCTTTTGACAAACTGCAGGTCATCACCTTAGCCTGAGGTCATTTTTCACCTGTAGTCCTTGACCCGTAGTTTTGCATGAAAATTCTTTCGTCTTTGTGCAGAGCGAATGTTGTCAGCAGATTCATGTGATGATTATGGCATGTGTTATGTAGTTGACTGTGGTTTCACATTTGTCAGAGGTGTGTCTCAGAAGAGACTTGCACACATTCTCCAGAGAGATTGTTCACATTGATCGTTCACACTTGTGGGGTTAAAATAAGTGACTGGCTCACCCATGTTACCCATTCACTTAAGAGTGGGAGCTGCTTTGTGACTCAATTCTTTACTGCCTGTCCTGACAAATATCATCAACAGAGGTAAATATCTGCTTCATTACTCTGTGTAAGCTGGGGATGCAAAATAAAATTGGAATTCATACTGTTCGGAGAGCCCTTTACTACTTATTTCTTTTGTTTATAGTGGATCTGTGGGATTTTGTGCCCAGTCAGTCAAAAGAAATGTTAAACCAACCAAAAAAATGTGGTCAAACCATGTCTTTATGGACCTCTTAAGGTCATGTTGGAACAGGAAAGGGCCTTCCCCGAACTGTTGCTACCAATTTGGAAGCATATAATTGTCTAAGATGTCTTTGTGTGCTCTAACATTAACGTTACCCTTCACTGGAACTAAGGGTAACAGCTCTAGACCATCATCCCTCCTCCACCAAGTTTTCTTGTTGGCACTATTCATCCCTCTCCAGGCATCCACCAATTTTTCGCTCAGGAGAACGTGTTTCCGGTGTTTCAGAGTCCGGTGGCAGCGTGCTTTGCACAGTGATTTCAGTCTTGTGTGTGGGTGCTTGGCCATTGGAGTTTATTATATGAACACAGAGTTCCAACTTGACTAATGTCAGTTTGGAACTCTGTAATGAAGCATCAGTTGATCGGCCATTTCCAGACTGCTAGCTTCGGCACTTACTGGCCCTGCTTTGTGAGTTTGTGGTCTGGAGCGAGTCTAGCCAGGCAGAAATTTCTTTCAGTGACTTAGTCATGTCAGAAGTCACTGAGTTCTTCATTACGACCCATTCTCCTGTCAGTGTTTGACTGTGGAGATTGCATGGCTGCATGCTTGGATTTTATGCCTCTATTAGCAAGTGTAGTCGAAAACAAACGCACGAATTAGGAATAGTGTCCACGTACTTGTGTTCATATTGTGTATGTTGATATTTGCCGCATGGAAATACCACCTTCAGTTCTTAAGCGATTTGCCTCAATGTGTGCTTTGTAAGTCGGCTCTGTCTAGAAGTCCATCTGTTTACCGTATATGCAATTAATTGAGTCTTAAACAGCTCTTCAAGTTTTGCTGCTGTTTCTTATTTCACTGGAATCCTGTGGAACAAAAGCATTTAACCTTGATTGGAGTTTGATGGCTTGAACACATTTAACATGGTTCATAATCCCACACCATGAACACGTTTTCTAGCAAAGGGAATCCTGTGGCTCAAGTACATTTAACATGGATCGGAATCTACCATCTGAAACAGGTGGGGTGTGGAGAAGTACACTTTCACAGTGAAAAAATCTTGTCCATCACATGCACTAAAAGTCAAACCCTTGACTTTGTATGCAGTGTGCTTCATGTTCGTGGGTATTTTGTCATTCAAATAGCTTGTGTGTGCCCTTACCTGCTTAGTGGAGGATGACATTGTGCATTTAAATTTGTTTTATGTATCTGTAAAATGCAATGTTTCTGCATGACCTCTTTTTATAATTCTGAATGTTTAGCAGGTTCTGTAAGCCCATATCTATTAATGGAGAATGCCATTACACTGTGTTTTCAGACGCAACTAATGTCGTCTTGTGAGCTGCTGTAATTGATTACATGGGTCTAAATTTTGCTGTTTGGCTGGGTTTAATTGTTTAATTGTTGGCTGATGATGCAGGCCTTCGAAGATCTTTCATTACTGCTCAATGTATCAGGGCTTAGCTGGTGAAGTTCAACATCTCATGTCTCCCAGCCGACCAGTTAAGATGTATTCAGGTCTCAGCAATAAGGTAGCGGCTTTTCTTTAAAATGAATTCCCCCGCTCAAAGATCATCAGTTTTAAGCAAAATGGAACAGTAAAGTTTTTCCAAGTGTATTCTTTCCTGCCTGTGTACTTGCACACCACACCCACACACAGTTATCGCAACCATACCACACCCACCACACACTACAAGCCAAGTGTGGGGTTCCGCAGTTGTGTTCTTTATAAATAGACATAACCCACCCAATAAAAGACACTCTGTCCCTCCAGAGAGCCAAAATAGTGCAGCACACATGTGCTCAAAGGGCTCACTGATCTCATAAAGGCACAGGTGATAACTGTTCAAAAAACTACACAGGCCCTCATCACAAAATTGCTATGCAGGGCAGGCTGGGCTGTGAGTTTAAATTTAAACATAATAAAACGCAAGCATCTCTCCTGACTTTTTTTTTTTTTTTAGTTGGGTACTTCATTTTCTCCAAAAACCAACATTTGGCTTGATTTTGATATTTTATATGCTGAAATGTCCTTATCTTACAGAAGCCTGGAAAGTGCACAGGGCTTGACTTACCCCAGCTTTCACAGATGATTTTGTCTAGAGCCCTGGATTAGGTGTGAGTTTCCAAACACACTAGAGTGCCTGCACTGTTCAGCTTCTCCTTTTAGACTACTAACTGTCACTGTCAATGGTTTCTGTGAGCCCAGCCCAACTGAAGCCCTGGAATTTCAATAACGGAAAACACTCGGCTCACGTCAGCTTGGCACTGAGTGGGTTTGTTTGATTTGAATTTGAATTTTTTTTTTTTTTTGTGGGAGGAGCTCTTGCTCTCTGGATGTTCTTGTGAATTTTAAAGCTGCTGTGGCCTCTTCGCTTCCCTGTGTGGGCCTCAGTCTTTTCCAAAAAGAACATCAAGGGAAAAAAGGGAGAGATCTGTGAGAGTAAATTATTTCCAGGGCTTTATTATTGGAGTCCACATGGGTTTAATTATAAGGCGACGGCAAGGGACTGGAAAGAAGAAAGGAGTGAATAACGGTGTAATATGAGAAGAAGAAAGTGGCACAAGGAGGGCATGATGGAAGGATGGATAGAGCAGAAATGGTCAGTTACAGGAAGTGTGCAGGAATAATGAGGCAGAACCAGTATGCAAATCAAAGCTTAAAACCTTTGGCTTATTGGCTCCAGAACTAAGCCCATTTAATCAACCTTTCTGGGAAACATTTATGATGTACATTGTGTTTTTATTAACAGTAAAGAAAACAAAAACGTCCTGTTATTTAGTTATTTTGTCATTTTCTCTGTCTGTATGCAATTTAAGATTTGTTTGTAAAATATAAAATATTTAAATATTTTATTATTGTGCTCCTGAGTTTTAATAATTAATTATTATTTATTGATTATATATATTTTATTTGCATTAAATGGTCAAAACTTTTTACAGTTTAAATACGGATTAAAATTTGATTTTAATTTTTAGGCAAATTGATGCACTTTAAGACTTTTCTGCTACAGACTAAAAAAACAATATTGCCACCCTATTTTTTTCTTGTTGGCAATATTCGGCATGTTTTCCATCCACTTCAGGAATGAGAATGGCTCTCTTCGTTTTTCACAGCCAGTGTGCGCCACTAACTTACAATAACAGAACATTGGTCGTTTTTTAACTTAAAATATATATTTTCATATATGACTGGGAGAGCGCGCGGGTGCAGACGGGAATTGTCAGAAATTCCGCGGGACCGGGATGAAAAAAGTAGTCCCTTCATATTACTTCATATCTCCTGCTCTGAGCTGTGGGCTCTTTTTCGGTGCAAAAAACCTACTCCCTGCGGCAAAATAGCCTGTTCCCTGGGTCACACGAAGCCTCGAGGCAAAGAAATTTTTTGTAATCGAATCATTTGAGTTACTTGAATAATCGTTTCAGCCCTAGTACACAGTATGGTAGGAGGGTATTATAATCAAGTAAAAACATTGTAGTACCTTAGCTTTCTGGTATTAAAAATTTAGCCCATATTGTCCTGCTCTTTCTTGAATAGTGAAAAGTTGCTAATTGTTTTTTCAAATATCAATTGGGATATGGTAAACATCCATATAATGTTGAAGAATGTTAGTTTCATGGCAGTCTTTTAAATTTTATTTTATTACTACTATTTAAAATAGTTGTTCAAGGATACAAATATGTCCTTTTAATCTGGTAAATGTAATGTTTCTTCAAACTAATTTTATTATATGAGATAAATGTTTGTCAAAATCAAGTACAAATGACAGACCATAATGTCCCATCCAGGTAATTTTTTGCTCCCCAAAGTACATTTATTTTTCTATACTTTTCCAAAAATGTTTATGATGACGATCCAGTTCTTACTCGAGCTAAACAAACATGACCTGTAGTCAGAAGGTCACTGTTTCCAAGGTCACAAACCAAATGTAGCAT
Organism: Brachypetersius gabonensis; assembly: GCA_037577145.1. Classification (NCBI taxonomy): domain Eukaryota; kingdom Metazoa; phylum Chordata; class Actinopteri; order Characiformes; family Alestidae; genus Brachypetersius; species Brachypetersius gabonensis. The sequence continues at coordinate 13,035,000 of JBBJLR010000145.1, forward strand.
CGGTGATGTGTGTGTGTGGGGTTTTTTTTTTTTTTGCAAAACTAAGCATTTAAATAAACACATTCTTCATAGCTTTTTGCATTTTTCTATTTGGTCAGATTTCCTGCATATTTCAGTATTTTTCTCTGCATTTAAAAAAAACTGGAATACCTGTTGACTTGAAACTAATTTGAATAGATGTCAGGAAACCTTTGTTACATGATTTTGGTAGTCACCAACCCTAAAAATCATGTTTCCTGCTGTTTAGCCTCTTTCGTCTAACATTCTGCCCCTCCCCTGGTGCTCCAGCCAATCAGGAACTTCTAAGAATTTTTTTTACCCAGTGCAGATATTGTGGCTGGTACTAGACTTCTCAGAAGGGTAGATCTCCTGGAACAGGATTGGTGATCCCTGCTTTAGTGATTTATTAAAGTTTCTTTGATTTGTGCTTTCAGAGATATGGCTTTCCAGGGGAAGAATTGGAGCTAATATGTTACCAGTCTAGTTAGTGGAGTAGGTAGAGTTTTTATGGGCCCCTTGGTCACCATGGATACCAGAAAACATTTGAGAAAGTGAAAGTAATCAGAGCATTTTTTAAATACTAAAGTTGGTTGGAACTTTATTTGAACAACTGTGGATGAGATGAGATGTCTCTCATCCAAGACTTGTATTGTTGGAATGTGGTTAGTTTGGAATTTGCATTACATAGTCACTTATTACTAAAGGAACTCATGGACATTTATGAAACTTGTTTGTGCAATTGCTTCCGTTGACTTACATTGTGAGTGGCTTTAAGGTCAGTGAGTATTTAGGATTTTTTTTTTCTGAGGGCAAACGTTAAAGATTTTTATTCATGATTTTATGGTAGATTGCAGAGCCACAGAGAGGGATGAGGTTGAAGCTGTGCAAAACCAGTCCCTTTGCTGTGATATTCTGCCCAGTAATCATGAGAGAGCCTGCTTTTCTGTGTGTGCTCTGTTAGATCCTGTTATAAATTCCCCATATGCCTTTTGACTGCAAATGAAATGAACTGGCAAATTCCTGCCTCATTATTCCATAATTTCGCCATTATTCCATTCTTCTCTTGCTCAGGTGGAAGCTGATAGTATATCTTATTGCTGTTTGTTTGTGTGTGTTTGTTTGTGCGCACCTATTTTAGTTACTAAATGCTTATGCAGTTGTTTGAGATTCTATACTATAAACAGTAAAGTACTAAAAGCTGGTCTACTCTGTGCTCCTTTCTCTCTGTTTCTTTGTGTGAGTAGTGTGTGCTCATGCTTTTCTCTACCCTGTTATTAGGGGGCCTGAACTCGGGGAGCTGGCAGGAAGTATCATGAAAAAATATTTTATCGGAGGGAAAGAAATGCGTATATGATGTGGATGACTTATGAAGCTCTTTGAAAATATAGACTGACACTGTGGTTGCTTTAAGGTAGCTTTAATTTTACATGTCCCCTGGTGACTGTGTGAGTGCACATATGTATAGCAGCTGTATCTACAAGTAGGTCTGTAACTTTCAGAGTTTCATAAGATCTCATCTTGCATGCCACTCATTCATGTGTGACATGACTGTGCCCAAGCAGTCCTGGGTTACACCAGCTATGCAGAGCATGGGGAACTACTGACCAGCGTGGAGACGGAATGGGTTTCTGTAGAGTGGAAGAATCGAACGAAATTTATGACCGCACAGAGACGCAAAGACAAGAACAGTGTAAAATATGGTATAAGTCAAAATAAAACTCACCAGAAAGTACTATGAAGATGCTTTGTATTAAATAAGTAGTAGGAGTTGAATGAGGAGTGGGTGAAAGTGAGCACAGGTCCTGCAACCAACAGAGGCAGTATAGGCTTGTACTGAACCACATTAGTAGTTAGACTGAAAGCCTTTTGTTGAGGGAGCTGGAAACTTTGTCAGAGTTTGTCAGTGTGATTTCCTGTTGATGGTGACCGGCTCTTCGTTCTTTTTTTATTCCCTTTCTGAACATACCTTTCTCTCATTTCCTATCTTGCTGTTCTGCTCTTCATTATTTTTTAATTTAAAATAGTCCAGTTATCAATAGATTATCAATAGAATATATCCCTTTCTTCTGGTAAATGTAATGCATCTTTAAACACATTTAAAATACACAATTGGACCTGAAGGATCACATTGTACCTTTTGAGGGTACTTTTGTATGATGCTTGTTCATACAATTACCTGGACAGCCTTTCTTACAGTTTATGACCTGCCATTTGTAAATAAATATTTGACATTCGATTTCCTCTACTCTCCCCAAGAAGGTAAGAGGATCAAATTCTCACTGGGGCTAAACTTAAACACAACTTGTGGTTAGTAGGTCACAAACCAATAAAAGCTTTTATGATGGGTGATCTATAATGGTGGAATTAGTTTTTCTTTCTTTAAATCTCGTGTTGAATAATTTTGCTTATGTGGCTATAATTTAACTGAAACTTCAAGAATTAGGAATAATTACAACTTTGAGTGAAACCTATTACATATACACCAATCCAGAGATGGGGACTCGAGTCTGAGACTCAGACTCGAGTCGCACAAACAAAGACTTGTGACTTGACTTTAGACTTGCCCTCAATGACTTGAGACTTAACTCGTAAACCATGTTCATTTCATGGAATTATTTATTCATATCCTGAACTTCATTCCAATGACCCAAAAACCGCTCACCTCACAGTTTCACTGTGGAGATATATTTTTCATATTTAATATTTAGATTTAAGATCGTTTAAGGCAATCCTCCATGTTGGTGAGTGCAGATCACAGCACGCCCCTGCTAAGCAACAGCCAGTTGTAATCATGGGGCGTGGCCAAATAGCATATCTTCTAAGCGTTCATTCCAAGACTTGAGACTTGTCTTGGACTTGGTAAAAATGACTTGTGAACATATCTGCACCAATCAACCACAATGTTAAAACCACCTGCTTGAAACAGAGCTAATCTGGCAGCAAGGGGAAACCTACACTACACTAGAGGCATGTGCTCAAAGACCTCTCATGCTGTCCTTCTCTGAAGGAGATCCTTTAGTTCCTGTAAGCCAGGAGTTGATACCCCTGTGACTCAAGATAGTTTATCCAGAACATCCCACAGATTATTGACTACATTCATATCTGGGCAATGTGATGAATATGGAGGACAGGTTAACACCTTGAACTGCTTATCTTGTTCCTTAAACCATTTTTGAGCAGTTTTTGCACTATAGTAGGCCACATTGTCCTAGTGTAAGAGAATATTGTTGCAATAAAAGGGTTTTCTTGGTCTGCAACAATGTTTAAGTAGGTGGTATGTGTCAAAATAACACCCGATAGGAATACCAGGACCCAGCATAATGTTTCCCAGAGCATCACACTTCCTCTACTATCTTGTCGCCTTCTTGTGGTGCTTTCTGGGGCCATTAGTTCCCCACATAAGCAATGTACACGCACCCAGCTGTCAACCTTATGTGAAAGAAAACCTAATTTATTAAACCAGGCCACCTTCTTCCATTGCTCCATGGTTCTCATGGACAGGGCTGGGCAGTTTGACTGGTCTGCAGTGACATGTTCTCATATGCAGCATATTGTCAGTATGAGCTTTTTTTTAACAATTTGTTCTACAGTTGCTCTTCTGTGAGATGAGACCAGACAGGCAAGCTTGGGCTTCGAAAGTTCATCACTGATCCTTGAGTACCCATGACCTGTTTCACTGGTTTATCATTCTTCTGGAAGGCACTAAGCACTGTATACTTGATTTGGAGACCTAGTTGTTTAGCTAACTTGCCCAACAAATCAACTTGACGAACTGACTTTTCACTTGCTATCTAGTCCCACCCCTTGACAAGTACCTTTGCACTGAGATAATCAGTGTTGTTCCCTTCACCGGTAAGTGGTTTTGTTGTTGTGACTGATACGTTTTTGTGTGCATACATTACTGTGTATGGGTATTTACACCTATTACCTTAATAACAGAGGGGTTTGAACTTCATGTAAATACAAGTGTTTCCTTGGCTACGATGGATAGGTTGTTGTCCTTCCTGGCAGAGATCTTCATCAGACACCTCCATACCCTCTTTTCCAAGTCCACCTCCACAAAATCACATTGGCTGCTTTCCTTCTCCTTTCCCCACCATCACCATTACAGCTTACTGCTTAGCATGTTCCAAAGACCAGAATTAATGGCCGGCCTCTTAGAGGTTTATGTTGAGTCAGTGATCAGCTTTTAAGGTTTGGAAAAAAACGTGGTCAGGCTAATGGACATCGTTCACTTATTTTATTGCTGTTGTCTGAAAGATTGACCTCAGTAGATGTTCAGTCGAATCTAGTTTTATCAGATTAATTAGTTTACTTATATGTGAGCTTGACTGAGGCTAAAGTTAATTTGTAGTTCATCTACTGCAGGCTCTTGTCACTGAACGTAAAATATCACAGTCCAAATAAATAGAACTGCAAATAGTAAGTATTTTGATAAAAAAAGAAGGATGAACCTTTAATTGATTGACACGTATATTCTCTGATTGCTTGCTGTTCATCATGTTTTATGTGTTCATTGCATCCCTATAAATAAGGTTAATGTGAGATTGCTGTATATGAAGTCACCTGAAGCAAAGTGGTGCTCAAGGGACAAATTTCACATAAGTGGGCAGTATGCAGTCTGCCAGAAATGTTAGTGCAGCGATTGTTTACTTGCCTATTTATTGGTCCAATGTTCTGAGGGGATGTGGTGCCATGACCACAGTGATCAGTAAACTTCCTTTATGATACTCCAGCACTATTGGCACTTCTACTGAATCAGCCATAGCTGATTGTTTTTTTTCTTTAACGTTAAGCCTCTAAATACTTAAAGAAATGAGTACCAATTAGTTTCTTTATTTAGGATTGGAATTCTTCAGGCTAGATCCCTGTATGGTTCTTTTACATGTAACAATAAGTTTGTCCGTGGAGAGAAGTCGTCATTGAAGTTTCAGGAGCTGGGCTGCTGATAATACAGAAAAATGTTGCCTTGTCCAGTCAATGGTCAAGGCCATATGAGAAGAGGTTAAAGCTGATCTCCACACTTTCTAAGAAGCTTCTCACTAATCCTCTGACTTGTTTTGTCACTCCCAGCATAATTTTACTTTTCTGGAGTCTTGGATACATGCACATGGACGCACACAGAATCTATCCCTCTTGGGCATACACGGCCATTACCAGATCTTGCAAATTCAAACTTCAAATGCAAAAAGCTAAAATAAGAACTATAAGAAGCAAATGGTATGTTCAACCTCTAATTTGTGTAAAACAGCTTTTATTTCTTATTACCCATTTTAGCACAAATACACACACCCCTTTAGTTGATCTGTTTCTTTGAACCTAATGTCCCCTTACTAAACTGAGCATTGATTAGACTATCTTGTCCTCTTCTGATCCTGGTCATTGGGGCAGGAAAGGCTGTCTTTCTGCCCCTCTCCAGTCAAACACGTTCTGTCTCTAGAGTATTAAGACTGAGGGGGATTAGACCAATCACAGACAAAGCCTATTCCTTTCTTAAGTCCAGGCATGACAGCTGTTTACAGGGGCTTACTTACCACCAGCCTGTTTACAGCAAAGGCTGTGGGGTTTAGCCAAGCATTGCAGGCGTGTTGTAAATCTTATCAACACAGGCGAGGATGCCTCTGTTATCGTGCCACCGGTCAGTGGCCAGGTATGGGGAGCATTTTGAAGATGCTTTGATGCTTTTTATTTGGACTAAATTATCCATCACTTGCTGAACAAGTTGGAATTCTATGGTACTCTGAAGAATTCAGTTTTCTCATCCATATGTAATCATGCAACAGCTAGTTCATTGGGAGTTATGAACCTACAATGTGTTACTGATCTGTCAAGCCTCTGGCAGGGTGGTATAATGTCCCTGGTGGACCAACACAGGTGGCAGTATGCTCAGACGGGGACCATGCTGCTTCAGCTGCCAGGTAAAGTCAAGCACCTGCTGCACGTGCCCTTCAGACGCTAACACCATGCCATCTGTAGATAGTTAAGATCCTGAAGGATGGAGCTTTGGAGTTGTCTCTTCATTGTGTGTATGTGTGTCTAATATATGTATATACACTACCAGTCAAAAGTTTGGACACACCACCTCATTCAGTGATTTATTTTGTTTTATAATTGGCTACATTTTAGATTAATATTGAAAACATCAGCTATGACAGATTTGCACACTCTTGGTATTTTCTCAATCAGATTAATGAGGAATCGACCTGGAATGCTGTGTGATGCAAGTGTGAGGTAGAGTTGGTACACAATTTAGTAATCCTATTCAACTACGGTTCTACCCCATAGAACCACTAACTAAGTAAAATGAAACAACAATCCATCGTTACCTTATTACAAGCATGTTACGGTTTGTTTAACTATTTTTTTTCTTTACTGCATAATCCCACGTGTTCCTTCATCATTTTTTTTGTTTTCAATATTTTCAATATTAATCTATAATGTAGAAAGTTTATAAAAACAAAAATTTTAAAATTAGAAATAAAAAAACCCATTAAATGCAAAGGTGTTTTCAAACTTTTGACTGTGTGCAGATGTTGCTTCACAGCAGAAATGCATGCGCAAGAACATACAGATAAACAACCAACAAAAAAAAAATACATAAGGTTCATCATGAGACTCGTGGTGTTGGAGAAGGGTTCTGCCTGCTGCTGCTGTTTGCTGCTTTGAGGGTGGTTGGTTGTTTTGTTTTTGATCGCCTGGGGAAAGGTTGCACGTTGTGAACTGTACTTCAGATTAGGGTCGAACCAATAAAAAGAATACATGTTTAGTGCTGATTTTAGGAGGCTGAAAATTCTGATAACTGTTCAGTTAAAACTACAAATGTTTGAGATTTTATTTTGATAGTTGTACCAACAAATACAAACACAGATTCTTACTTACACATGACGTATTTGCCTTTAAACTTTAAACATGAGTAGTAATGCTATTGCAGAAGTAGTGACAGAAGTGACAGAAGTAGTGATATTGCACATAAGACTGTTGCACATAATTAACTGTTGTTCATAATGCATTGTATTTGTTGGTACTGATTTAGATTTATTTAGAGTTTAAGATGATGTGATGTGTCCTGTGGCATCACCAGTTACATCAAGGGGTTACTAATAAACTAAGTACCAGGTACCAAACAGTGAGTTGACCCTGCACCATGCAGTGGGAGTATGCCTATAAACAAGCAGGGAGTTATTTAGTGTGGGGCCGAAGCACAAAATGATTAAGGCTTTGCCTTACAAAAGTGTATCTGATTGTTACTGCATATTGGTTGTACGATAATGCTCTCCATGATTTATGAATTCACTTGTAAAGAAAGAAAAGGATATAATGTGAAGCACTTTTACTGTTCTGGTTCATCATGGGGTGAATTATTCTTGTTTGTAAAGTCTGGGACTTTTGCGTTATGGACCAAACATACATTTTTGTTGTTTTTCAGATCCCTGATTATGGCTTTAAAATTAACTCAAACATTATTCATGGAGTTATCCTCTCACTGGACTCTCTGGGGCAGTAGGGAAAAGGCATTTGATTTGTTGTATTTTCAACTAGAAGTCAAATTCCTTTCATATTTCCTGTCTTACCTCTTTGCTTCATCACTCGTACTTCATTTTTTCACCACATGGACATGATTTCCATCTTTATTTCCTTCCCCCTCCCCTCCCTGGCCCCTGATGGTCACGCCGCTCCAGCCCAGGCAGGGTGGGTGGGATGAGGGGAGGAGAGGAGGAGGCCATTTGTCAGGTGCGGGGGACGGAGTAGGAGTGTGGAGGAGGAATAATGTCTTCATCGCTATATTTTGGCACTGAATGCTCTGTGGCTGAGACTGACTGTGTTCCTATGAGATCACTGTCCTCAGCTTCTCTCTTTGTCTTCCTTTCTCTCTCTTTTTTAATGTCTTTCTCTCTCTTGCTCTCTCGCGCGCTCTCTCTCTCTCTCTCTTTCTATTTCTGCTATCATACGCTCCCCCTCTTTCTCTCTGTCTCTCTGTCTCTCTCTCTCTCTCTCTCTCTCTCTCTCTCTCGGTCTCTCTCTCTCTCTCCCTGTGTGTCTCTCTCTGAGTGGTGTGCAGGGCCTCGTGATGAGTCAGTTGAGCTCTCTGTGATCAATCCTTTGAGACAGCAAGAGAAGCAGCTGAGAGCCTCACTTTCAGTATATGTGTGCAAGTGTGTGACACTGGTTTTACTGAAGTGTCTGTGTGTGGTTTTGTGGTATTGATTCATTTCAAAGCTGTTAGACTGTGTGCAGGTAGTGTAAATGGCAAATGCATGGTACAGTCACGCTTCACTAGTAGTAATCTGTTGAGAATTCAACATATCTTGTCAAACCATTATACCTTTGAATTTTATATGATGTCTGTTATTTTCATTTTACAGCATTTTTAATCATGTAGAAAAATCTTATGCTATCCAGGTAGATTAATCAATTTTTCTGCATTTTATGAATGTTTATCCATCGGCATCAGAACATATCTGCATGAAAAATTTCAGCGTCGGCCTACAAGTCCCACCTCAGTGCAGTCCTCTATTTTTTCTGTGTCATAGCACCCTCACTCTAAGTTCATGTTGCATTTTTATACTACTATATTAAATCCCTGTATTTTTGTTTTTCACAGTCCTTTGAGTTGTGTATTACATCCTGCTGGAATGCTCACGAACATTACAATGCATTACAGAACACCAGTTTTTAAGTGAATGGGACACAATTTTTTTCCTAGGTCATTCTTAACGACTGATTGGCATTTTCAACACATCAGTGCAGTATGGTGGTGAATACAGTGTATGTATAGATCTGTGTATTGTCTGTGTGCAGGTGTGATTGTGTAATTGTTGGCCTGGCTCCCGGAGACGGCCTGTAATTTGTATGAAGACTGGAACACACTGGTCTTACGCTTCTCCTGGCAGGAAATTCTTATTACATTAGTTTCTTTTTAACATCTGCAGGTAAAGTAGAGGAAGAGATGCGCAGGTAACATTTCCTCAGGTAATAGCCGACAGGTGTGGCAAATCTAGCCCTGCTTCCCTCACCTTGTAAAGTGTATATAAAAAATGCTTCAATACAATGCTTGTACATCCTTTACAAGCATTGTATTGAAGCATTTTGCGTGCTTACGGTCACCCATTGTTTTACTTAATGTAAGTCTGACGATATGGTAGTTCTATTAATCCTTTATCTTAATCCTGCTGTGCAGAAAATTAGAATATTTTATACTGGTTGGCTGGAATTAAGGTAAGAAATTGTGTTTTTAAATAGAGCTGGGCAATATGACTTTGCATTACTTTGATATGTCTTATATTCTTTCTTGAGAATATTGTGGATATCTTAGTACTTAAAGAACACTTAACTGCATGAAAGTGTAAGCAGTGTCAAACATTGAAAATCATTCATGTGAATGTTTATAAATGTGACTCTACTGTGCCTTTTCACCATGATGTGCTGAAAGAAGGTGATTAATGTAAAAGCTTCTAATACTGCTCAAAACTTCAGTATGCCTGTTTTTGCTTGTTGTGAAGCATTGATTATGAAAAATAAAACTAAGCTTTAAATTTATGCCATAAGGGCTGCTGCGCAGTGGCAAAGGGGAGTGTTCAAGATACTTTTTTTTTTTTTTCTCAACAGTGAGTGACGTTCACCACAAGCGGCAAAAATTAGACTTGAAGCTCAAAACGGCACGTCTTGCTCACATGACTGCTGATGCTGCTTGTTGTGCACAGGGCCAGTACAAGAGGCTGTATTGATTAATACAATAGCTTATTTAAAGCATTATGTTTTCTGCAAGAACACAGTAGTTCCCACTTCTGCTTTAAAGTGGATTTTGTTTAGCTGTGCTCTTATGGGTAAAGAACCATAAAAAAATATGAGGTGGAAGTACACTTGTGTGCAAAAGTTCGAACCACCCTCAGGTTTCCTGAGAAAGTAAATGAACACACCATCTAAAGGGAGCCAACTTTAAACACATTTAAGATATGGAAAAAAACCCATAAAATATAAAACGTGCCACAACTTTTGCACAGACCACATTTTATGTTAGATTTATTTCTCACTATTTTATAGAGCAGTAAAATTGTGCATAACTGTGTTCGTTATGGAGGACGTGTGATTATTTTCACTTCAAAATCTACGTCATCTGACAAGGCTGCCCAAACCTTTTCACAGAGCTTTATGTGCATTTAGGTTGTGATGTGCCCATTACCACAATTACATTTTGAATAACTTTGGATGTTTTAAATTTTGATGTATTGAGGCATGAACATAATTAATTGGCTAAAATTATGCAGGCTATTGCCGTGTCACAATTAAAGGTTCACCGATCACTTTAAATACATTGCAAGCCATATTGCAGCAACGTAATTGCAATGCAGTGTTTTGTTTGTATTGTGCAACCTTAGTAATGACTTGAAAGGTAGGTGTTGACCTGTCCCTGTGTTAGATGTGGACAGAGTCATCAGATGGGAAGACAGTGAGCCAGACGCAGTGGTGGTCAGACTGTCCATTGGTCAGTGCGAAATAAAGACTGCACTGTGCGGGTGTGTCCTGCAGTAATCCCCCACCCAACACACACACACACACACACACACACACACACACACACACACACACACACACACACCTATGTCCCTCCTTTCTGCTCTGGCTGCTCCTGAAATGGGAGAGGAGAGCAGTGCTCAGTGGGACTCCATGGGGGACAGTCTAAATTTAGCACAGCAGAGGAGCAGCAAAAAAAAAAGAATTAAAAAAAAATTCAATGTCTTTGGAATTAGAAAATGTGTACACACATTTTGTTTTAGTCCAAATACTATTAACGACCTACCAATTACAGTCTTTCGTAGATGGGAAGGTTATTATAAGCAGATAATACACAAATAAAAACACAAGCATGGTCCGAACACACTGGAAACACAGGTAGGGTTCTACTGGGTTTTTGACACGTACATATTGACACATACCCCAGCCCCCCGTGCTTTTTGATTTTTTTTGGAAGGTAGAGTTTGTGTCCTTATGTGTTTGTTTTGGACATTTATTTTTAAATGCCGTAACCCCCAGTTTTACACGGGTCAGGTTTCACGGTTTCAGTCACACACAGATTTTTTTAAAGAACCGAACTCAAGTTTTACATGGAAATCCCCACAATAACGCTGAAACTGCAAATATCCTTCTGCTTCTTTGGCATTTTTGTGGCAATAAATACATTTTTTCTGGATGTTTTCACACAAGGAGACTCTGGGCAGGCTGTAGCTGACCTGGAAGCACTAAGACACTTCAGTCTCCACAGTTCGATTGATCTCCGGTGAAAAAGGGTTTACCTTTACAGTTTCTTTAAGGGTAATGTATTAAACATGTTTAGGCATTTTATAAGGTTTACACTCTAAAACTAGGCATTTTTATGCCTTTTTTTTCCCTTTTCCAAAACACCACAACGTGGTTTTTCACTATACACTATATTTACGTATTGGAACGTAAACCCCATGAAAAGCGGGGAGTTTCTGTACATTGTTTGTGCATTAGTGGCTAATACTGTGCTTGAGCACACTGGTTAGTGTGTGTGCACGTTGTAGACCTAATACTAATTCTGCACTCTGAAAATGTAGCCTACTGCAATGTGGTATTTCCACTCTGCCTCCATTTGCTTTGCTGTGGAATCCAAATTCTTAAGCAGGGAGATTAAATGTTTTCCCTAAGTAAATGCCAGTTGTCCAATTTGTGTATCATTGCAAGACTCAATATACATTCATGTTAACAGGTTAACTCTCTGTATGCTGTATCTGACTCATGGTGTTTATGCAGCTCTCTGAATTGGATGTAATACTGAAGTTGATTATAGTTGTTGTCAGTAACAGAAAGGGAAGTTTTATAATGCGAGGCTACACAAAATGCAAATGTATTCATTTACCTCCTGATGTCATTGTGCTATGCCTTAACAGCAGAGAACACTCTGAAAACTCCTTGTGACCTGGTAAAGATTTGCTTACATTCTTTAGATGTAGATTATATCTTGGGCAGCTCACGTAAATAGCTTGAAAGCTAAAGAGGTCATAACATCATATCAGCTCCTCAGGACTCTAGGTGAACAGATAGCGGCGGCCATCCCACCCACCCTCGAAATTATTCATACCCCAGGCAAATTTTCACTTAAAGTTGATTTTATTCAACCAGCAAGTCATATTTAGACGG
>JBBJLR010000145.1:13077771-13095526 GCA_037577145.1 Brachypetersius gabonensis
TTCTGAGACAGTAATATTGAAAGGTAAGGGATTACTTTTAAATGACTGTAACAAGTAATCTGTAATGTATTACATTTCTGAGACAGTAATATTGTAAGGTAAGGGATTACTTTTAAATGACTGTAACAAGTAATCTGTTATGTATTACAGTTTGGAAGTAACTTGCACAACACTGGTATTATGTGATGACGAACAAAATCCATTAAGCATGTGTTGACATGTTGTCTAGGCTCTTGAGTGGATTCACGACACTGGTGAGTTCTACCTGTCCACGCACACTTCCACGGGCTCCAGTATCCACCACACCCAGGAGCTTTTGAAAGAACATGAGGACTTCCACATCACAGCCAAGGTAACAACTGCTCCCAGTGCACGAGTTTCCTTACAGGAATGTCCCTTTTGTTTTTCTCCCTGATCCTAGGTGTCTACCAGTATCATCAAATCTGAAACGCTGTACATAATACAGCTGTACTGTAGGCACTTGCTCATGCCAAACCAAGTGTATTACAATGCAGCTTGTCCCTTCTTTGCTGCACAGCTTCTACCCTTCTGGGCCTTTTACTAATTTTGGAACACAGCTCTGATAATCGAATTGCGTTCAGACATAATAGCATTAGTGAGGTCAGGTAATGATGTTGAATGATCAGTTTTGAGTCACAAATGCATCTCCAAACCAATCCCAAACGTTTCAGTGGTGTTCTTACTCTCCAGAAGATGCAGGTCCACTGTTCCATGATTACAAATGCAAGGAAGTGCTATACTTTGACACCTCTTCCAGTCCCATTTTATTAGCACTGTTTTCTATGGAGATTTTACCAACCCTGTGCCCTCTGTGCTGGTTGTATGATCAGTGAGTGTAGGTTAAAGTAGCTGAGTGCAGTAACTGCTGTCTGAATGCTATGGAAGTTTAGTTCCGCAGGTTTTCTTTTCACCAACTCTTTAACTCTTCTTCTCTTTATACTCAGCAAACCAAAGAAAGGGTAAAACTGCTGATCCAGCTGGCTGATGGCTTCTGCGATAAGGGTCATGCTCACGCTGCTGAGATCAAAAAGTGGGTGACTGCCGTGGACAAGCGCTACCGAGACTTCTCCCTGCGTATGGACAAATATCGTACCCTGCTGGAGAAAGCTCTTGGCATTTCCACCGACTCCAACAAAGCGGTATATTCTTATTTGTGATGTGAATTTATAAGCATAGAAATTCACTTTGCTTGATTACCACAATCATTACTAGCTTTAGTTGATGTGTTTACAAGGAAAATGTGCTGGACTCTGGGCCTCCAAAACTGTGAATGGTCATGCTGCGTTTTGCTGAGAGTTCTGTGGAATGTCAGTTTTTTTGTCCTGTTATTCATAAAAGCAAAGTGCACCCCTTAAGCTTCCTGTTTTTTAGCAGCCATCCACAGATGTTTAAAGGCATGTTACATGAGCTGTAGTAGCAGGTACCAAATTAGCACTGTTGTTTTGCAGCTGAATGGTTGCTGGCGCAATCCCAGCTTTATTTAAGGCCCATTTCGGCAAGAGAAGTGGGTCCTTCATGGTCTTATATTAAAGCTGTTACATACAATTCTATCTGACAATAAGTTGTTGTCAGTTGAAAACAGTATTATTGAAACATTTGTATTAATTTTCTTTACTGCAGAGTAAAGACCTTCAACTGGACATTATCCCTGCCAGTGCCCCAGGGTCAGAGGTCAAACTAAGGGATGCTGCCCATGAATTGAATGAGGAGAAGCGCAAGTCTGCTCGCAGGAAGGAGTACGTCCACAAATCTTTCCTTACATGTCTTACTATATATTTCCACTCCATAGCTGATTGTGTTAGCTTACATGGCTTACTCTAACACCATGTTTTCTTCCATTTTTGTGTTGGTGGTTATACATCTTTGTCCTTTGTTTAATATGGTATATGTACATTATTGTAGTTTCTAAGGCATGTCTAGAGAGCATGAGGTTCACGAAGGATCTCAAATCTCATAAGTGACTTGTAGAATGGGGGACTGCTTTTGTATTTCTGTTACTGGATATGTCCACTGGTACATTAGCAATCAGTCTTTGCAGTTACACCACTCTTTGCTTATGGTTCGTATCATTTGACTTGTTTGTTTTCTTTTCTTCCAAGCTTTATCATGGCTGAGCTGATTCAAACAGAGAAGGCCTATGTTAGAGACTTGAGAGAATGCATGGATGTAAGTAATGTAAACAGTATCATTGTCACTTCTTAACTGTCTTCTCCCTCATTAGGATGTTATCTGATTAATTTATAAAATATTTTAAAATTAATCCATTTTAAAATAAAGCTCTTAGTGTTCACTGTGCTTAAACTACTTTGCTGTGTCCTGCTCAGACATATCTGTGGGAGATGACTAGTGGTGTGGAAGAGATCCCTCCAGGGATTGTCAACAAAGAGCATATCATTTTTGGCAACATGCAAGACCTCTATGAATTCCACCACAAGTGAGTGTTATTTGTCAAGGCGTTAGTTAATTGATTGTGTGATTGTGATTTGTAACATGGAGTTGTCTGCGTGTATAATCCCCCCTTTCTTCTTCACAGTATCTTCCTAAAGGAGCTGGAGAAGTATGAGCAACTTCCAGAAGATGTGGGCCATTGTTTTGTTACCTGGGTAAGTTTGTGGAATCCTTTCTGTGGTATTATACAAATGGACTTTTCTGTTATTATAGCAGTTGCTAAATTTATTTTGCAGGCTGACAAGTTCCAGATGTATGTGAACTACTGCAAAAACAAACCAGACTCCACTCAACTCATACTTGAGCATGCTGGTTCCTATTTTGATGTAAGCACAGGCATCTGTCATAATACCCTGGTATGTTGTTGACCACGGATGGCCTTGTTTACCATTAATGTGGATGTAAATTTGTGGCCTCACAGGAGATTCAGCAGAGACACCGCCTGGCTAATTCCATTTCTTCTTATCTGATCAAACCAGTCCAAAGGATAACCAAATATCAGCTACTCCTCAAGGTAAGCACATCACTGCATTGCACATCTCTCTGTAAATATCATAGGCCTGATTGCTTTTTGTCAATTACCTAATTGTTTTGTATGTTTTTAGGAGCTTCTGACATGTTGTGAGGAAGGCAAAGGAGAAATTAAAGATGGCTTGGAAGTCATGCTTAGTGTACCTAAGAGAGCCAATGATGCCATGCATCTTAGCATGCTGGAAGGTTAGTGTGTGCGTGCACACACACACACACACACACACACACACACACACACACACACACACACACACACGGTTTGCCTGCAAAGTGAGGATCACAAATGAGACAGTGAATGAAAACAGTATTTCCCAGAACATACTGGAAAACAGAAACAAGGCCAGAACAAAAATATAGAATCTTGAGGCTGATAATGTAAACTCCTTCTGGTAAATTTCCACTTTATTAAGACTATTTATTATAGTGCACCTTCTGGTTTTAATTACTCAGTCATGTAACATTCCAATTGGAGTAATTGGTTCATAAATACAGCATCTTACAATATATGTTTAATTAGCTCTGTTCTTCATGCCCAGTGGTGGAAATGTGTATGATGTGATGAACAAAATCCAATGAGAATGTTACATGACTGAGAGTTATATACATGTTACCACTTTTGAAGCCACATTACACATTGGAATGGTGTGATGTGTTATAACACTATCATGTTAATAAATTAATTTACAGCTGAGTGCCTGTGTTTGTTTAATGATATATGCTACATTCGTCCAAAACAAGTTCAGGGCCTAGTGGAAGATGTTTGTACTAATTGTAAAATTAAGTAAATTCTTCTGGGATCAATAATGTTTTCTAATTCTGATTCTAAGTGGGTTATCCAGTTTCTATTAATACTGTTTCTCTTCTGAACACTACAAAATAGAAAATGATGTTTTTTAATCCCTGGTGTGAATGTATTCATTTTTATAAACATTTGTGCCCTCAGGTTTTGATGAGAATATTGAGTCTCAGGGAGAGTTGATTCTACAAGAGTCTTTCCAGGTGTGGGACCCCAAGACACTGATCAGAAAAGGCAGAGAGCGACATCTCTTCCTCTTCGAGATGTCTCTCGTCTTCAGCAAGGAAGTCAAAGATTCCAATGGCAGGAGCAAGTACATCTACAAGAGCAAATTGTTTGTACGTGCTTCTCTATATGTAAAACAAGCAATTCCATAGGCCAACTTGGAACAACCTGTTCTACAATTCTGTTCTTAATAGTGAGACTTAAAATAAATGTGAATCATTCTGCATTAATATTATTTCTCATTGCTGGTGTATTGTGAATGTCAAAATATTATAAATTGAGTTGTGAAAGGACGCTTAATATTTGAACATAGAGCTACTATCGGCTATTATAATCTAGTTTCATTTCCATGCGATTGTGCAGACCTCAGAGTTAGGGGTTACTGAACACGTGGAGGGAGACCCATGCAAATTTGCCCTCTGGGTGGGACGGACCCCGACCTCAGACAACAAGATTGTCCTTAAGGTAATAGTTCTTTTTTTCAGTCTATTGCACACTTTCTCGTGCTCTCACTTTCTCGTGCTCTCTCTCTCTCTCTCTCTCTCTCTCTCGCGCTCTCTCTCTCGCGCTCTCTCTCTCGCGCTCTCTCTCTCGCGCTCTCTCTCTCGCGCTCTCTCTCTCGCTCTCTCTCTCTCGCTCTCTCTCTCTCGCGCTTTCTTTCACTCTCTCTCTCTCGGTTTCTCACATGTTTGTTGTGCTTGATGGCATGGCTATGATGTGAAGGCCTGAGATGTTTGTCTAGCTTTGTGTTCAGAGCTACCTAGTCTCTTTTTCACCTTTTCAACTCTCTCGCACTTTCTGTGTGGTGTATCAGGCAGCTCTTTTGGGCTATTTTTAACTTTTTTCTGTTGATGTGCACTGTGAAGGCTATTATGTAAACGCTTCTCTCTGAATATTAACTAATCCTGGTGGAATCACATGCTTACGCCAACTTGTTTGACTTAGATCTGAACCTACATACTGTAGAAGATTTTCCTTCTTTTTTTTTTTTGCACAGTCCAGTCCATGGTGCTATCCACATTCTTACAAAGAGCGATATTATGAAACAAGGCTTTTGCAGCTGTGAGATCCAAGGTTGGCATAGTTGGCAAAGCATGTTGCTTTAATACCAAATTACGTGTGAATTATAGACTACTTAATGTTGCTGGCTGTGCATTGTAAATGTTTTGTCTTTATAGGGCTGCAGCGATTAGTCAGTGTTGTTTACATCAGTGAATATTTTCATACCTTTGTCTTTTAGGACACCAAGCTTATTTTATTTGATTAAAACAATGCTTGGAAACTTCATCATGAAATAACTGTTTAGTAGGCCTCATTCACAATATATCTACCTAATAGATATTAGGCCAGAAACGTACAGAACACAAGGAGACAAATGCAAATAATGTGCCCAGCCGGTGCATTACAAATGCACACTCCCTCTGTACAAACTCATAACACATTCTTATACTTCAGTAGCAGTTGAAAAAACTGTGAGGAAATAGAGAACTAATCAGAGTGTTTGGGAACTGGGTCTACTGTTATTTCAGAAACAACAAAACGCAAACGTGTGAGACTCATAAACTGCCGGCCTGCCATGTTGACTAACCGAAAACCTGTTGGAAATACAATGCTGGGCTTTACCAGGTCTTGACTGTCACTAAAGCAAATGTGTGTTGTGCTTCTTTAAGAGTTGTGTTGGCATTTGTGTTCTTGCTCAATGTTTCTGATCTCAAACACTCAAAAACACACAATGTGATCAAACTCCTATCAGGTAGGACAATATATGATGCTGTAATTAGATGCTAATGCTTCAGTAGCAACAACTTATATTTCAAAGAGTCGCCAGGTTTATGGTGGTATATAAAATGTTAATTTCTTCGATAGGATTGTGTAATAAAATATATTCAACAGATTAGATTGAAGTATTTAAGTAATTGCTTGCTGCAGCCCTACTCTTTTTCCAGTTGATAAATGCATGCTCCTTTTTGACTGAAATGCTGAATGCAGTTTTGCCTTGTAATATATAATTGTAATGTCTTAATAATGTAAAAAAGGTTTGTGAATATCAGACACATATAGCATCTTGTTTCGTTTGCTGTCAGTTGGTGTGAGCCACCACATATTTTACTTGTAAACTCAAGTGCAAGGTAAAAATTCGATCTTGATTGAAACACAAAGAATTCCTGCACTGACGATGGATAGGACACATGTTGGATCATATTTCAATGTTGTGTGACTACTGTCTGCCATTCTCACCCCAGAAATTTACAGTTGGATAAATTGCAAAAAATGTTTGTAGTGCACCACAGAAATTGGCATAAAATATTTGTTGTCCATGTGTCTTCAAAGCCACCTTCTCAGATATGATGTAATGTATATTTGAAAGTAGTGAAATTTTCTTCTATATTTCATATTAAGCTAAGTCAGGGATGCAAACATGGAGCTATGGTGAGTATAGCTGAGCTCTGACAGTTAAACCTTAGATTACAATAGACACAAGTATTGTGAATGAGTTTCTTCAACATGGTACACTTTTTCCCCTTTTCTCTCTCCATCTTTCTCTCTCTCCCTGTCTCTCTCACTGCCCCCACCCCTACCCCCACCCCTAACGCACGCATACAGGCCTCCAGTATTGAGAACAAGCAAGACTGGATCAAACACATCCGTGAGGTCATCCAGGAGCGCACAGTTCACCTGAAGGGGGCATTGAAGGAGCCCATCCATATTCCCAAACCTTCCACAACCAAACACAAGGGTCGCAGGTACAATCCCAGGCCAGTGAAACCTTTCTGTACTATTGTATGTCTTTCTGTGTTTTGGTATCTGTAGCCGCTGTAGTTCTTTACTTAAAAAAATACTGTTTAAAGTGATAATTGGGCAAAACTTCGAGGTGTTTCGAGGTGTTTGCCACTGTTGTTTTTTACTATTCAGTGTTAGAAGTCTATTTTAATATGCAAAATAGGCATGTAGTTTGCACAGTTACTTGTTTGGATGTAATCTTACGTTAGTAGTGAAACACAGCAAAGGACTTTGGATTTGATTTAAATTAGTTTTTGGGGTTTTTTTTGGCTGAACAATTTTTTCCTTTACGTAATCTGTAATTCATTTGGTATGCTAACTTTGCATGTATAGCATATACATATATGTATATTGGCTAGTATTTGGATTTTCACATTCCATTTGATTTATTATTTGCAGGGATGGAGAGGACCTTGACAGCCAGGGTGATGGCAGTAGTCAACCAGACACAATCTCCCTGGCCTCCCGTACTTCTCAGAATACACTAGACAGCGACAAGGTCAGAGAGCAGCCTTTTTACATCACATACTACCATCTCATCCATTTTAATGTCCTCTGTCCTGGGAACTGTTTAAGCTGATGAGTTTCCTCCCTTTTCTGCCTCAGCTGTCTGGAGGTTGTGAGCTGACGGTGGTCATCCACGATTTCATGGGTGGGAACAGTAATGAGCTAACCGTGCGCAGAGGGCAGACTGTGGAAGTGCTAGAGAGGCTTCATGATAAACCTGATTGGTGCCTCGTGCGCACCACTGACCGCTCACCTGCTCTGGAGGGCCTGGTGCCCTGTGCTATGCTCTGCATTGCCCACTCCCGCAGCAGCATGGAGATGGAGGGCATTTACAACCATAAAGGTGAGGAGAGTCATTTAAACTGTCTGTCTTATACTCCTATGTTCATTTTATGTTCTAAAATATTTTTGGATTTTAATGAATTTGGTAACTTTCAGGGCTTTAACCTGGTCTCACTTCAATGAATATGGTTAAAGGAAATACAAATCAATGTCATTTTTTTCACATTCATCTTATGTCAAGTCATTTTCCTCAGTCACGTTGTTTTACATTCACTGAAAATGACTGGTATTTTGTTTGAAGAAGTTTTGACTGAATGACCTCGTATCTCTGTCTAAGTGAAGCACACACCACCACCTAGTGTATAAGAGTAGTAATTGTGCAGTGCCAGTGATGATAATTCAGGACTGAGATTGAACAGAATGTCCATCAAAAATGTTTTTTTTGGGGTACTTCATTATACTTGTGTTGTTTTTCATTTTTACTTGAAATGCATTTGCTATCTAATTTCTCTGATTCCATTCTCTCTCATTTAATTTCTCGCTCCCTATCTCTCTCTTCCTCTCTCTTTCTGTCTCTCTCTCTTTCCCCCTCCCTCCCTCGCTGCTTTCATTCTTTCTCTCCAGACACTCTGTCAGTTTGCAGCAATGATGCCATCCTCCCTGGATCATCTGCCACTCTGCAGCCTGGTCATGTAATGTGTTCTCAGAGCTCTCCAGGGCCCAAGCGACCGGGCAACACTCTACGGAAGTGGCTGACCAGCCCAGTGAGGAGGCTCAGCAGTGGCAAGGCGGACGGCCATGTCAAGAAGCTCGCTCACAAACACAAGAAAAGTCGTGACGTTCGTAAAAGTGCAGACGTGGGCTCCCAAAAAGACTCAGATGACAGTGCAGCCACGCCACAGGACGAGACAGTGGAAGAGGTCAGTTCAGGCTGTCTTATCTCATTCCTTTTCTTTAAGGAAGGCTCACCTAGAATTTCACACTTTTGTCTCTTATTATCACAGTAATATTTGAAAGTGACTGGAATGTTAATGTCTGTGTTAGTAGTTTTATACATTTTATGATTTTATGAATCATTTAGAAAAAAGAGAGATTTACAACTCTAGTATGTTTCCTCAGAGAGTGCGAAACGAGGGTCTGAGCAGTGGAACACTCTCCAAGTCCTCATCCTCAGGGATGCAGAGCTGCGGAGAGGAAGAGGGTGAAGAAGGGGCTGATTCTGTACCCCTGCCCCCACCCATGGCCATCCAGCAGCACAGCCTTCTCCAGCCAGACACCCAGGATGACAAGGTGAGTCTTGAGATGGCAGATGAGAGCTTGGAGCACAGCTGTAGGTTGAGTGATAACTACCATGACCACCACCAGGACCAGAATTGGAATCAGGCTCTAATGACCAATTATCTTTGCACATATAAGGAATTTGTCTTACACAGTAGCACATAATAGAAATATTTCCCTTTAGCGATCATGAAGACGTTTGTTTCTGAATTACATGTATCTGCAGAGTCAGACATTAATAGCTATAAATATTCAGACTGACACATTTATGGAAGTATTTTTAATGCATGGCAGAGCTAATGTTTAAGTACTCAAAGACAACTTTTGGTGTCTGTCTTTTTCCAATTTCCTGCAAAAATTTTTTTTAGTTTTTTTTTAGTCAATTTCATTTTCCCCGCAGTATCACAAGCATTTTATTTATATATAATATTGATGTCCATGATGGCCGCAGTAAACTTTGTTATAGCAGCTATAGACACGCGTATACAGTAAGACGAGACGGCATGGCTCCACATTTTAGATCACAAAAAAATCAATATTATAAATTATAACTATGAAAAAAATTGCTTTGAACTCTAGTTCACATTATAAATATGAACTGTGTTCGTTCTGCATATAAAAGCTTTGCTGACTATTAAACCAGGCTCTCACATGCATAATATTTCATTCATTGTACATGTGCAAATTCTGAAAATAAACTTGAACTACATGCTCCAAGAGCCCTCTTTTCTGCCCGATTCAGTGAAATGCGGCAGGTATAACTGGGATAAAACCCACCAAAGAACAACTCTGTGACACTAATTTGTTTTTCTCTTTTGTTTTGTTCTCGGTTGTATTGTTTGCCATAGCATTATGTTGATTTGTGTCCTGTCTTTGTTTTATCTCAGTTCCCATACCTCTCCATTTGACTCCTTCCCTTTCTGGCCTCCCTCCCTCATCTCACTTCTCTTTCTGTTCTCATATTCCAGCGTAGTCACACGGTGCAAAACCCCTTCCTTTAAATTATTTTTTTATCTTTTCTTTTTGATCCTGCTTTGATTGAACAGTAGAGACATAGATAGAGATGCCCAACTTGTAGATATCCTCTGCCTCCCATGTACTTAAGAGGCAGATTCACCTTTCTGGTTCTGTTTTACTGTAATTCATTTCCATCTAGGCCTGATCTCTTCTTTTAGTTTAAATCACATTGATTTAAACTTGAGCTTGCCCAAGTTCAAAATCCCCCCCTCCCATCTTTATTAATATTTATAAATGCTTTGTTTTGTGTTGTTTATTTCTTCTTATTATTCCATCTATTTACATGTATATATTTTTTACTTTGAATTAAACACGATCAACCCCAGTTACTCTGTGAGGTGTTATTTTATTTTAAACTGACTGGGTGCCTCAGAGTGTGTCCTAACTTGTCTGAATGTAGCTTCAGAGTACTAAAGGGCACATGTGCTGTGAAGCAGAGAGGGGTGTGTGGGTTTGGATTGTGTGGGTCAGAGGTCAAAGGGGGTCATGTGCCTAATGACTCTGAATCTCAGAGAGCATCTCTCACCCCCCCAACCCTTCTAACTACCCCGTCCCATTCCCCATCCCTCCCCTCCTCTGTGCTTTACCCCTCATTATCCACTCTGGTGTCTAATTGGCATGTAAAAGCTAAGCAGACCAGAGGCCACTCCCAGACACAAATTGGAAAGTCTGGAAGGCACAGCAAGGGTGAGATTTTTCTGCTAGATTTCACTTCTGTGTATTGGCTGGATTGTTGATGATTACTGATAATGGGAACATACCACTGCTTTTTCACGTCATATTAATTACGTCTCGCTTCATACTATTGTTAACCGTTCTCTAGCTAGTAAAATCAGAAAACAGGCGTGTGGCCAGCCTCTTGAATTTCAGATGTGAAGCTGCTGGTTTAAATCTGCTCTCTTTAGATGTTTTCATGACGTTAAGTTGTTTAGGAGTTTAACAGTGGTGTGTTGCTGAATATAAGGCTAATGCTGTTTAGAACCAGTGGTATGTTCCTTTTAAAGGCATGTCATTTTACAACCATTTTATGTGTCTGGACACAGTTGGAAACAGTATTGAATTATGTCCCTTTATAGTTTCATAGTAACTTAATAGGCTGAGGCGCAGGAATATTTTGCTTCCAAAATAATTATATTCTTGTACTACTGAATCGGGGACAGCTACACAAACACCATTTGGGATTTAGCAATTGTGTTTTCAGACTCATGTGCAGTAATTGAATTTTACGTATTTTGTGCATCTTGGGCAGGTCTGGTTTTATATATAGATATTTCTTTATGTCTTGTGCTTACACTTAAATGTTGCTTTTGGTTGTTAGTCTGAAAGTAACAGATGAAAAGGGTGTCTTGTCTGAAATAACTTTGACAACATCTGACCCAGTTTTTTTCACCTTTCCTCTTCACTTCCACTCTCCTCAGACGTCATCCCGTCTTTCAGTCCGTCCCTCCAGCTCAGAGACACCTAGTGCTGCTGAATTAGTCAGTGCCATCGAAGAGCTGGTCAAAAGCAAAATGGTAAGTGTCATTCTGACACATTAGAGTGTGTTCATGCCTTTGGAGGATTTGATTATTAGAGCAGTGCTGCGTCAGTACTCCTGTGCAATAGGCAAATTATAACACTTGCTAAATTATTAATTTGTTTAGTGATTTCTGTATTTCTGAAGGGATATGACTCTGAGGTGAAGTGCATCTTTAGCAGGCTGCATTAGTCATAGCAGAAGAGGTTCTGTAATGCAATTTCATTAGAGATGATTGCTGGACAAAATGTGTGTAATTACTACAGATAGTCCAGCTTCATTGTATGCTTGTCTGCTTGTAAAAAGTACATATATTGTACTGTATTAAAATCATAAGTGTTGTCAGTAAATCTAATACTGCTTGAATAGGAATTATTTGTAGGTGTGGTGTGTGTAAAAATGTCATCTCTGCTAAGGCTCTGGAGGACAGGCCCAGCTCTCTGTCTGTGGAGCAAGGGGACAGCAGCAGTCCCTCCTTCAACCCTTCAGACAACTCTCTCCTCTCCTCCTCCTCCCCTGTTGACGAAATGGAAGAGCGCAAAACAGGCTTCCTCAAAAGACGCCAGTATGTCTTTACTTTATTATCTCAAGTCACTTCCTCCCCATCTGGACATTTGCTCTGTATTGACACTTATCATCTACCCTATTTGCTCTTTCTCAGCTATGTACTGCTGGAGCTGGTTGAGACAGAGAGGGACTATGTGAGGGATCTAGGTTTGGTTGTTGAAGTGAGTGACCTTGGAAACTCTGTGGCTCTAATGAGAAATGCTTTTGGGTTTATTAAGGATCTTATTACCACCTTTATGAATTTCAAGAGCTAAAATGTTGCTGTATGGTTTTGCAGGGCTACATGGTCAGAATGAGGGAAGATGGGGTCCCTGATGACATGAAAGGAAAGGACAAGATTGTGTTTGGCAACATTCACCAAATCTATGACTGGCACAGAGAGTATGTAATCCTTCCTATTGTGCTTGTTATATACTATTACATACACTGTTCATAAAGTAATAGCACAATTATAATGAAATATATTAAAAGGCCTCCTATAATAGCTGCTGTTTCCAGAGTCTGTAATGCCATCTCTTTCAGTTTCTTTCTTGGAGAGTTGGAGAAGTGCCTTGAAGACCCTGATCGTCTGGGCCTTCTGTTTGTGAAGCATGTGGGTTAATTTTCTCCTGAAGCTCAAACATAACACACATTCCACACATTTTAAAAAGCTTATTTTAATGTCTTACTTCTCATTGCAGGAGCGAAGATTGCACATGTACATTGTTTACTGCCAAAACAAACCCAAATCTGAACACATTGTTTCAGAATACATTGACACCTATTTTGAGGTATGTCACTAATGAAACTATGTCTTGTCGTACTGTTTTTATAGTGTGAAAATGTTGCTCAGATGCAGCTGGTCCTAATACATTTCCCAATACATTTACTTTAATAAACATTATTACATACTTATTAAAATGTATTCGTGTTGGTTTATACTACTACACGTAATAAAAAATATATATACTAATAATAGTAGAAGTAGTAATAGTAGTAATATTGGTGGTAAATTTGTCAACAGAAATCCAGATTGCTATGTGAAATTATATCTGCATTTTGTCCTCTCACTGTTAGGATCTGAAACAGCACTTGGGTCACAGACTGCAGATCACTGACCTGCTCATTAAACCAGTGCAGAGAATCATGAAGTACCAGCTTTTGCTCAAGGTCTGTTACTCCTCTCACCTTGCCCACTATGTGCCTCACCTGAGAGCTGAGGCATTATGATGATATTAAGCAAACAAACCAGCCTGGTTAGTTATTCTTTTCTATTTTCTGTAGGATTTCTTAAAGTTCTCCAAAAAAGCTGGTCTGGACTACCTGGATTTGGAGGTACATATATGGGCTACATGCTTCCCACTTTATCAGTACTGATCACTTCTATGCTCAGCCCTGTATTAATCTTTGGTTTTCAGTGTATTGCTCAGTATAGTTATGTTCTTCTTTTTTCAGAAAGCGTTGGAGGTCATGTGCATTGTACCAAAGCGATGCAACGACATGATGAATGTTGGCCGACTCCAGGGATTTGATGTAAGATAGCCATTCATTGATCAAAAAGAAATAAGGTCACCATGGACAAATTGTACCATCATCCTCATATCTATCTCACCCTCACTCTTTCAGGGGAAGATAGTGGCTCAGGGTCGTCTCCTTTTGCAGGACACCTTCATGGTGTCAGACTCTGATGGAGGGCTGGTGGGCAGGATGAAGGAGAGAAGAGTCTTCCTCTTTGAACAGATTGTTATTTTCAGTGAGCCTCTGGATAAAAAGAGAGGCTTCTCCATGCCTGGTTTTCTTTATAAGAACGGCATCAAGGTGCCTTTCTCTGTTCAAGAATCTTTAATGACTTTGGATCCTTATGGTGGTGTGTTGGCAGTGATAATTATTTGTGTGTATGTGTGTAGGTGAGCTGTCTGGGGCTGGAGGACAGTGCAGACGGAGACCCGTGTAAATTTACCTTGACCTCCAGAATGTCCAACGGCAGCATTGAGGCCTTTGTCCTACACTCCTCCCATCCTGGAGTCCGGCAGGTCTGGAGCCTGCAGATAAGTCAGATGCTGGAGAGCCAGCGTAACTTTCTCAACGGTACAACGGGTGCATGATTATACTTCTTTAAATTATTTCTATGATAGATACATACATGTGTCTCTAATTTTACCTAAAACAGTTTCTCCATGCCTTTATTTTTTTTTGGTTGTTAAATAATAATTAATATTTTACTCCAGAATTTCTCAAGTTTTTGTATTTTTAATCTAAATCAGTGACTTCATGTGTGCCGTAAGTTAAACATTTGAAGTAAAAGCAGTCTCCTGTACAGTCATGTAATATGCAAAATTACTCTTTAGATGTATTTATTTTTGCTTACCTTAATGTTGCTACTATTTCTTTATGATAAATGCTTATGACATCATCACAGTTTTATAACAGTCTGCACGGTAGAGTGTGGCGACATCACTTAGAGCCAGTAAATCTGAGATTAGGTTCCATTTACAACATTTACAACTAGTTGTTAAATAATTCAATAAATTAGTTAACAGCCAAAATGATTTACCTGGATTGAGAATAAGTGTTAATTCCTGTTTCTGAGGCCAAGTAAATAACATAACCTAATACTTAATTATCTCTTCCTCTAATCTCTGCCTGCCTGCAGCACTGACTTCTCCCATTGAGTACCAGAGGAACCATGTCGGGGGCAGTGCTCCAGGTGGTCCTGTTGTTGGTGGCCAGACTGGGTGCAGTGGAGGGCAGGGCATAGTTCCTGGAGGAGGCGGGGCTATCCTTGCTGGGCCAGGCTCCCGCTCGCGTCCCTCCCGCATCCCTCAACCCTCCCGCCTGCCTCAGCCTTTACGCCACCACTCTCCTGCCCTGGGTCCCGGAGCCTGCGATCCTGACACCCCCGACAAAATATCAGGTATGCACTAGAACTTTTGATTGTGTTTGTTATTTTAACCCAAACACATTGTAGAGGTTGGTTTGCTTAATGTGTACCTTCCTCTGTCTCTACTTACTGTTGTCCAGCTCAATTCTGTCCCCAACGGACTGCAATGTCATAGAATTCTCTCCAAACCCAGCAGTAGTTTTTTTTTTTTAGATTAGCTTGTCCTCTTTAATGTCACTTCCATCCCTTTTCACAAAAGTTGGCTTAAGTGACTTCTACACCAATATTATAGGTGACTTCAGTGAGAGTCCACACTTTAATTTCTTAGTTTTGTAACTTACTCAGTGATTTTTGCACTGGTTTGCATTTAGTTACTGAATAATAAACAGTAGGATATCTCTGAAATGCAAGCTCCTTAAGCGGTAAATGTATAGGGAGATTTATCCAGTTGATGCTGGAAATGCAGGTCAAATCATTTGGTGGGAGATATGAAAAACCTCAGTTTGAAATCACCAAAGGCTGACAAATATTTTAGAAATGGTGTCTAACCTCAAACACATTGATTTTAACATTCCGATCCTGTCTGGTTCAGACAAGTATTTCAAGGTATATCTTACACTACAGATCCCGACACGGGCAGAGACTCGACCAGAGCGAAGTTATCAGACAGCCCTCAGCCTAAACGGGGTGAGCCTCGGGAGAATGGTTCCAAAGAGAACCGGGACAGCTTGGTTCCCTTAGAAATTCCTCGAGCAACTGTTCCACCCTTGGCGCTGGTGAAACCTAGGCCAAGCACCATCTCCCCAATGGCTGCTCCACTGGCGACACCAGCCTTTAAAGACTGTCTCCCGCCCTGCAGCCCGGGGCCTAAGAGTGCGGGCTGTTCTACACCATCCTCGACCGCCTCCTTCTGGAGCTCCATGCCGGGCTCCCCAGCAAGCCGACCAGGCTCCTTCACCTTCCCTGGGGATGCGAGTGACACATTGAGTCGTCAGAGTCAGAACCAAAGCCACAGGCACTCCACCCACAGTAAAGATGCTGACCGCATGAGTACCTGCTCCTCCACCAGTGAACAGTCTGTCCAGTCCACTCAGAGTAATGGGGTAAGAGCCCTACTTCATCCAAAGGCTTCAGTGCATCCTCCGGTTCAGCACAAGCTTTACTACAGCTACTCCTCTTCAAGACGCTTTTTGTCCCTCTTGTCTACTCAAGTACTTACTTACTAACCCCACTGGGAATATCTCTGCTTTCTGCCTTGGATGACTGGAATTTCCAACCCCTGCATTCCTGAACTGCAACTTATCTTCACCGTTGCTCAGTTTACTAACTTCTGATTCTCTGTGTGTGGAATTCTAGAGACAAAAAATCTTTCTGCTTTTTTGGAAAGTTTTCACAACTCTTATTTCTTACTGTACCTCTGCCTCTTTCTTGTCTTTTGGAAAACAGTAGGATTAATCTAACAACTGTCTTGCTTGTCTAATTTTAACTTAAACGTAAAATTAAATACACACTAGATGTGTGATTCCTTAGAAGACTAATGTGGATTCTCTGCTCATCTTTGGCCTTTTCTCTCCCTCTTTTGGGTACTGCTGTCTGGTTTATTGTGCATGTTTTTCAGGTTTGCATAAAATCCTGTCAGTCCAAAGCTGTGAATAAAACCCTAATTGAATCAGCTGGGGTTCTTAGATTGTATTACCCATCTGTGCATGGGAGCAGTGCTTTATTTGATCTGTCATGTCACTAACTGAGAGGACAAATTAACTAGGTGTATGCAATACCTTAGACTGTGTTTGTGTGTATGTTGACTCCCGCAGAGTGAAAGCAGCAGCAGCAGTAATATTTCCACCATGCTCGTGACGCAGGACTATGTGGCACTGAAAGAGGATGAGATTAACGTCTGTCAGGGTGAGGTGGTTCAGATCCTGGCCTCCAATCAGCAGAATATGTTCCTAGTGTTCCGCGCCGCCACAGATCAGAGCCCAGCCGCTGAGGGCTGGATCCCCGGCTATGTGCTGGGCCACACCTCTGCCTGTATCCCTGACTTGGCAGAGGGAACCATTAAGTAAGAGACCTTCTGAAAGTAACAATGATTTGTCTTCAAATCTTTGTTGAAGGCAGTTTCATCATTTATTTTATTTTAATTTTATTTTTTTGCTTTACCAGGAAATCATCTTCATGGCACACATCCCTTCGCATTCGTAAGAAATCAGAGAAGAGAGAGAAGGAGGGGAAGAAGGAAGGCAAGCTGGAAAATGGATACAGGAAATCCAGAGATGGTTTAGCCAACAAGGTTTCTGTAAAGGTAGGCTTCAAAGTTCAAAACATA
Organism: Brachypetersius gabonensis; assembly: GCA_037577145.1. Taxonomy (NCBI): domain Eukaryota; kingdom Metazoa; phylum Chordata; class Actinopteri; order Characiformes; family Alestidae; genus Brachypetersius; species Brachypetersius gabonensis. The sequence goes on from JBBJLR010000145.1 coordinate 13,094,927, forward strand.
ACAGACTGGTTTGCCTTAAATCTTTTGTTCTTGTCTCTGACTTTTTTTCTGTTTTGCAGCTTCTAAATCCCAATTATATCTATGATGGTAGGTTTATTTACACAGTTTTTCCATTTTTATTGATTAAAAATATTAATTTGTAGATAATTCACTTCTTTTGTGTGGTTTTCCTGTGGTTTTACAGTTCACCCAGAGATGCTTGTTCCGCTGAGTGACGTAACCTGTGATAAGGGCGAGTGTGTCACACTCCGGTGTAAGGTGTGTGGCCGCCCTAAAGCCACCATCACTTGGAAGGGACCTGACCAAAACACACTGACCAACAATGGCCACTTCAGCATAGCGTACAGGTACCTGCATGTAGCTGTTTTGCAGCCCATTAGACCCTCTAAAAGGGTGGTAGCCAACCCCATTCCTGGAGATCCACCTACTCCACCTCTAAATCTATTTTTTTCCCCTGGGATATGCTGTAGAGCAGTGGTTCCCAACCTTTTTTCTTGAAGCCCCGCTTGCCTGTGTCCAAGATAAGCCAGGACCCCCAACTCCTACCCCCGTAGACGCCCAAAAAGAATAAAATGATTAAAACAAACATTTATTTGCAAA
>JBBJLR010000145.1:13095626-13126615 GCA_037577145.1 Brachypetersius gabonensis
CTCAATTCAGACAAAATTCTGCGCACCCCCTGTGATCTCTAGCGCCCCCCCTAAGGGGGGCCCGGACCCCAGGTTGGTAACCACTGCTGTAGAGCATTGATTATTAGTTTGATCCCAGAAATATACAGTCAAGCCCGGAATTATCCCCACCCCTGGCAAGTTGTGACTTAGTTACTTTTATTCAACCAGCAAGTTTGTTCTTGATTGGAAATGACACAGGCATCTCAGAGAAGATGATAAAAAATATGGCATGTCCAAATGTATTCATACCTTTTGCAAACTGTCGCAGTCTATGGCAAAGTTCTATGCCATTCCAAATAGTCCAAGCTGTTCTAAAGCATCCCAATTTCCCTGATTCATTGGCAACTAATCATTTAAACAGGTCAAAAACAGCAGCTAAGACAAATGAGCTCTCTGAGGACCTGTGACAGAAAAGTCAGAAAAGTGCTATAAGGCCTTTAAATCTAAATGTTTTCAAGTTCCAGTGGCTAGAGTGCAAAGTCTTATTAAAAATACAAGACTTCTGCACTGTGGAAAATCTCAGAGGACATGGTCGGAAATCAAAAGAGACACCTTTGCTGGCCAAGAGGATAGTGAGAGAGGTGAAAAAGAGTCCAAAGATCACAGCCAAGGCCATACTGGTGAATCTGGGTTCAATGCTGGGTTCCACGGACGCCCACCAAGAAGGACGCCACTTTTCCTGATAAGGCACCCGCTTCACCGTTGCAAATGCTCACCTGAACAAAAGACATCTTCTTGTCTTCTGTGCTATGTTCAGATTAAACAAAAATTAAGTTGTTTGGCCACAATGATGTATCCTTCATTTGGTGTAAAAAAGGAGAAACCTTTGACCCCAAGAACACTAATCCCACTGTCAAACGTGGTGGTGGGAACCTAATGCTAACCTAATCTAACAGTACCATGAAAAAAGAGCAATACATCAAGATTCTCAACAATAATATTAGGCAGTCTGCAGAGAAACTAGACCTCGGACACCACTGGACATTTCAGCATGATGGTGACCCAAAACACACTGCAAAAGTGGCGAAGAAATGGTTAGCGGACAAAAACATTTAAAGTTTTGCAGTGGCCCAGCCAGTGTCCTGAGAATTTGTGGAGGGATGATGGCAAGGAGATCCTCCAACCTGAACGAGTTGGAGCTCATCACTACAAATGAATGGGCAAAAATACCAGTGGAGACATGCAAAAAGCTAGTCAGCAGTTATAGGAAGCATTTGATTGCTGTAATAGCCAATAAAGGATTTTCTATTGATTATTGAGAAAGGTATGAATAATTTGACACTTTTTGTTTAAATGTAAATAAAAGCTGAGAAATATTCTTTTCCACAATGATGCCTCTTGTACATTCTTATTATCTTTGGGAAGACACCTGTCATTTCCAATCAAGAAGAAATTTGCTGTTTGAATAAAAGTAACTAAGTCAAAATGTTAATAATTCCGGGCTTGACTGTATGTACCTTGGTTGGGTACCTGTTTTCCATCATGTAGCATTATTCCATCATGTAGTTATGTGGTCTCACTATATCAACGATGGTGGAACTTTATCATATGATTTTAGCTTTCACTTGGCTTTTGTTTATAAGCGAGTCAAAGACAGGGATTCTGTGTTACTAGTGTTAAAGGTGGCTGTCTGACTTGACCGTTGTTATGAAGTTTGACCAGTCAGTAGTCTGCTCTATTACTCTGTATTCTATAGTTAAACACACTTGGGACCTTGGCAGGAAAGTTTTTGAGGTGCAGCACTGTTATTGAGGTTCACTTAACAATGGTTGTGACAACTAAATGAGAGTACAGGTTTGTGCCCTATAACTGGCGTAAAACTTAATCAGCTGTGTTAGGGTTGTTCCTATTGCAGATATATCACCCCTGTTCTACCAAGACAGTATACAGTCGTACAAATATTGATCAACAGTAATTTACATCTTACAGTGAGACTGGAGAAGCAACACTTCGAATTGTGGGTGTGGCCTCGGAGGATGATGGCATTTACACTTGTACTGCCACCAATGACATGGGAAGTGTGTCAACGTCGGCCAGTCTCAGAGTGTTAAGTAAGTATATAGCGTGTGTGCACAAATGCAGCTATAAAACCATTATACAGATTAAAAATAGATGACCAGAAATGATCACAAATGTCCTTGTTTACAGGTCCCTCAAGTGATGGAATTCGGGTCATGTGGAAAGACAACTTTGAGGCTTTCTACACAGAGGTAGCGGAATTGGGCAGGTAGGCTTTATTTGTTAGGATTTCCCATAGTATTTATTTAGACAAAATCCTTGAGCAGATGAAATATCTGTGGTATTTGATTTAAAAATTTTAAATCTAACATTTGTTTTTATCCTGTCAGGGGCCGATTTGCTGTAGTGAAACGATGTGACCAGAAGGGATCTAAAAGGACTTTAGCTGTCAAACTGGTAAATAAGAAACTCATGAAACGTGATCAGGTCACACAGGAACTCAGCATCTTAAAAAGGCTTCAGCATCCTCATATAGTCTGCCTACTGGACACCTTCGAGACTCCCAGTAGTTACATACTGGTCCTGGAGATGTGAGTACTCACTGTTAAAGTGAAACCTCAGTTTACTGATACACAAACTGTGTGTGTCTAACTGTGTGTGCGTGTGCGTGTACGTGTGCGTACGTGTGTACAGGGCTGATCAGGGACGTCTGCTGGACTACGTTGTCAGCTGGGGGAACCTCAATGAAGAAAAGGCTGCCTTTTACCTGCGGGATATTTTAGAAGCTTTGCACTACCTGCATAACTGCAGAATAGCCCATCTGGATGTAAAGGTCAGTTTGAGCAGTTCAGGAAACAATGCATTTAGTGTCTTTAATGTGTTTAAGTGATAGACTGTCCCATGACGAAAATGCTTATTTTAAATTGGTCTGTTGCAAAATAGCTTCAATCATTGGTCAGATGACTGACTGCAAGTATTTTTGCAGTTACAGTAAACCCCCAGTTTTCCTTGGCTCGGGACACGCAGATCCAGTCACACGCGGGTTTTTTTTCGAGAACGAAACTGCTCGTTTTACGCGGAAATATTCAAAACAACGCGGAACCTGCAAATATTCTCTGCTTTTTTTTTGCTTTTTTCGTGGCAATATGTTTTTTTTTTTAACTCATTTTAGTACTTCTGGCTCCCCCTGCATGGACTTTAAACCTCTCTCGCTCTCTCTTACTCTCTCTCTCTGTCGCTCTCTCTTACTCTCTCTCTTGCTCTCTCTCGGTATGTATCTCTCTCGCGCTCGCTCTCTCTCTCTCTCGTTCGTGACTTTTCCGGAGAGCGCGTCACTCTGTCTCTCTCTCGCGCGCTGTCTGTCTGTCTGTCTGTCTGTCTGTCTGTCTGTCTGTCTGTCTCTCTCTCTCTCTCTCTCTCTCTCTCTCGCGCGTTCTCTCTGTCTGTCTCTCTCTCATTCGTGACTTTTCCGGAGCGCGCGGTCTGTCTGTCTGTCTCTCTCTGTCTCTCGCTCTCTCTGTCTCTCGCTCTCTCTGTCTCTCGCTCTCTCTGTCTCTCGCTCTCTCTTACTCCCTTTTACTCTCTTTCTCTCTCGCTCGCTCTCTCTTACTCTCTCTCGCTCTCTCTGTGTCTGTCTCTCGTTCATGAATGAAATTAACGTGTTCTGGGAGCACATTTGGGGGCATATTTTGAGTTTACACTATTATAATAGGCATTTTAAGGCATTTCTTTGACCAAAACACAACGCGGTTTTTCATTATACGCGGGTGCTCGTATAACGTAACCCCCTGAATAACGAGGGTTTACTGTATTCACTTACTCAGTCACACATTTAAATCACAGAAACAGTGTGACTTGGATGCATTTTCACTTTCAGGACCGTAGACTTGTACTTCAGTAGTTGCATGCAATGAACACACATCATACTTTCTTATTAATTATTATATGTGGCAGTTATTTGCTTGTAAAATATTATGGCAGGTCTATTTTTTTATTATTATTTATTTTATTATTTATAAAAGTTTGTGTTTTAAAGCTTTTTATTATTCAAGTTAAGTTCATTTTTATAGGTTTTTCCCCCCTTTATAAATTATCTGTCATTTAATTACTAAAGTAATATATTCCACAGTGACATGTTAAGGTAGTAATTTTCAGTCTTCATACACTTTATCCTCTTAGCCTGAAAATCTGTTGGTGGATCAGAGCTCCTCTCAGCCAGTGGTGAAGCTCACGGATTTTGGAGATGCGGTGCAGCTAAACTCCGCCCACTATGTTCATCCTCTCCTGGGCAGCCCTGAATTTGCTGCCCCAGAGCTGGTGCTAGGTGACCCTGTCTCTCTCACCTCTGACCTCTGGAGCCTTGGGGTGGTCACATACGTGATCCTGAGTGGAGCTTCGCCCTTCCTGGACGAGAGTGTGGAGGAGACGTGCTTGAACATTTGCCGGCTGGACTTCAGCTTCCCCGAGGATTATTTTCAGGGTGTGAGTCAGGCAGCACGGGACTTTGTGTCCCTGCTGCTGAGGGCGGAGCCTTCCAAAAGGCCAGCCGCCGCCTCCTGCCTACAGGAGCAGTGGTTGAGACCTGGGGGCGGCCGCCACTCAGCTGAGTGCATAGACACCTCCAGACTCATCTCCTTCATAGACCGGCGCAAACACCAGAATGACCTGCGGCCCCTAGGAGGAATCAGGCCTTTTCTGCACAGCAGGCTACAACCTAGGATCTGACCACGCTCATAAGAAAACTGTTAAAAGAAAAAAAAAGAATCTCATCCTCTTTCAGTAGACATGTGCAATTCAGAGGACTCGTCAGTCGTCTGCCAATCGAAGTATGTGGAAACTATCACCTTAGCCAATGAGAGCCGTGTAGAACACAGTTCAGAAAAAACGACATGTGTGGATTAACTGTCTCTTCCCAGTCTTATGCTGCTGGCTGGTTTCAACTTTAATGAAGATTTCTAAGAGATTTAATCAATGGAAATACATTGAACTGTTTCACTGACTCAGTGAGGAGTAAAACCTTAAGGACTGATCTATGAGGAAAAAGTGTACCTGCACAACACTGGCAGAGCTTTTCTGAGAAGAAAGCGTGCAAATGGGTAAAAAAAAAACAACAAAAAAACAAAACTTTACCCCCCACCTTATTTTGCCTGAGCCAGAGGGAGCAAGCGGTTCTTTTACACTTTTACAGTATTCAAACTCAAAGCATTTGAGGAAAAATTGACTGTATTGACTTTTAACTAAATATTGAAGCAAATGAGAACGTCAATGAAAATGCAATGTTTAGAATCTACTAAACACAGATTTGGCTTGAGATTTGCAAAGTTGCAAGGGCAATTTCTTTGGAATCATTTTAATTGAAATTAAAGATTGTTTGGTCACCTAGCTTAAGTTGCTTTCTCGATGATCATGCCACATTCATCTATATCAATTTTAAAGTGCTGCAAGTGAAACCTCTTAAAGATTTTTTAACATTTGCTTTAACCAGAACAAATTGTGTTGTGCAATTGAAAGATGTATAAGCCTTACTTTGTACATAGTTTGTGTCTGCAGTTTTTATTTTTGTTTATTTTTTTTATGGTATTTGTTCACAAAGAACATCCCAGGATGGGAGAAACGAACCCCAAGGGAAGATAGCCATAGGGCAGCCAAACGTCTGAGTGGTAGTGGACATGTGAGCTCAAAGGAAGACTGAATACTGTAAATTCACTCACGTATGTTATGTTCCAGACTCTTATCATGTGCAATTTTTGCAGCTTAAACAGTTTATGCAACTATTTATGAAAACACCTGTTGTACCTGTAATAAATATTTAGACAAGCATGTACTTGGTACTGCAAGTTCTGCTGTTAACTGTGTTTATTTACCTGGACTTTATCTTTAGTTGAGTATTATTTCCCTGTCCCACCGCAGGGTCATTGTCTACATGGCACTTATACATTCGTGTCACTTTGTGTTAAGGTCTATTTTATACCAAAGCTCTCCCAGCTTTATGACCCCCGGCAGTCCTGCTTCTCTATTTTAAGTTATACGTTATAAATCCGTGACAGATTGTTTACATGTGTTTACCACAGCTTTATTTTTTTTTTCTTTTATGCACACCACGTAGGTGCTTCTGCAGCCCTTTCCCATCTGAATCTTGGCCATTTTACACGTTCTTGTGATGACAGGATGTCTTAACATAAATGTGAAGCCTTTAAATTGTTATTTATAGAAGGTCTCACCACATAGATTGTTTTCATACAAACATAGATCGTACGTCAAAAGCCTTGAGTAGTTTTTTGGTGACATGTTGGCAGAATTTTCAACTATTAAACTTAAAAATCTGCACTGCGATTTTTTTTTTTTCTTCTTCTTTTCCAGCTGTTTATTGGTCCGTAGCTTACAGTCACCTTTTTCCACTCGTACGCTTTGGAAGCATCACCTTATTCAGCTCTGTCGTTCAGATTGTGAAACTCCGTAGAATGTGTCAGTGGTGGACAGAGAATCTTTCCTGGAAGGAACGTGGTGGATTCTTATGTATAGTCACATATCATGTCTTCTAATTTATTTGTCATTGTAAAGTTGTACAGATGCGGTTACTTCATGAAAGTCGGACTGGATGTTTTTAAATGTTTTGTTAAACCGATCTTTTAGTTCCAGTTCCATTGTATTTTAATGTATGTATGATCATTTAAATCTTTTATTTCATTTATTTTATACTTTTGCATGTATATTTCTTTGTACAGAGACCATAAGTGTTTACGCAATATGTGCTGTAAATATTTTCAGTTTTGCCATCAGTTATTTTGAAATTAAACATACAGAACATTCTGTAGACTACTGTTTGTTTTTTTTGCCATGTGCCTCAGTTGTTTACTTCAGATGGATCATTATTATCAGTGAGTGGTTGTGATGGCTGCATTTCTAGAACCTAAGAGCGCTGGTCATAAACTCTGAACATCTTACTTATCTACTGTGAATTCTACAGATTTAACCTGTGTTTTTCATGACCACTAAATGTAATATTGTGTATGCAATACATTTTCAGATACTGGTTACAAACTAGCCTACATCCCACTCATCTGCACAACACTTTGTCCCCTTATTGAGCAGCACACATTACTGTGGGTTGCTTTTGTTAGTAGGGCCTCTTTCTTCTGTATCACTTGGTTTTTATGTACTTGTTTTTTTATGTCTATTAGATTAGAAGTGTTTCTACACTACTATCACTACAATCTTCCTTAAGTTCTGTGTCCAGGGTGTTTCTTTGTCTTTACTGTTAGGTGCAAGATTTGTGTGCTTCATGAATCTAAGAACCTGAAGTGTAAGGACTTGAGCGTGTTGGAATTGCGGTGGCTTTTACTTTTCAGCATTCACAAAGCTCTTTCTGGGCAATGCTCTTAGGAGCTTTAAGTGAACACAGTCAACGATTAAACCTCACTGCAGCGTGGACTGAACACATGTCTTTCACACGAGGTACCAGTGTGCATGTCCAAGCATACTAGTTGTAGTCATTTGTGTTTTTTGCAGCCCCGTCTAACACCCTTGATGTTTAGAATTCACATACACTTCCACTATTAATTGCTTTTATTTGTTAGGCTTCAACTAATGTGCCCCAGGGCTATAGAAAACACTTCCAGCTTGACTTTAGAATAAAGTTCTAAAGAACCCAGTGACCTCTTCCACAACACACTTAATTTATATTTATTATAAAAATACAATTCCAACATGCTCAAGTCCTTATACTTCAGGTTCTTAGATTCAGATTTGAGAAGCTGTAGAGCAGGGATGTCGAACTCTAGGCCTGAAGCACGTTTTGGTGATTTCCCTGCTCAGGAACACCTCGCCAGTTAATTGTCAGGCTTAGTGAATGTATCTGAGGAGGAGAACCATCAAACTGTGCAGGACACCAGCCCTCCAGGACCAGTTTCACACCCTTGCCGTAGAAACACCAAGCCCAGAATTTCAGCGTCATTTAATGCAGTAGTGTGGCAGGTAATATCGCTGCTTTCCATGCAGCCAACTGGCGTTTAGTCCTCTGGGCAAGCAGGCCACACTGCCAGTAACAGTTGTTGCCATAATTACATGTAACATGGTAGAACTAGTCATAAATGTGAGTGACCGACGGTTCACCGATTAGTTCTAAAACAGTAGCTTACTGGTAGCAGTCTGCATATAGGCTAAGGAAGAGAGGAGAAAGAAGTCCTTTATTCCTACCATTATGGTTCTTTTTTTCGAATAGGACCTTGTATATGTGATTAGTTGCAGTCTGTACGCTGTACCTGTTACATAGCATAGAAGTGTTGGTCAAATAAATGTGTATTTGCTTATTTTGTTCATACAACAATTATATTTATATATTATAGTTTATATTTGGGAAAAGGCCGTGGTTGGATTTAGTATTTATTTGCAACACACAAGTGAACGCTACAGTGGTTTGCAGACACACAGTACAAGGGACAGCAAGATAATACACATTGCACAAAAAGTCCAGAAGAACACCATTAACAAACTTGCCTCTTAAATAAAAAAGGGTAGTTGCTGACATGGATCTTCCATTTTTTTATTATAAAAAATACAGCGGAAAGATTTTAAGCACCAGCTTCAACCTGGAAATAGACCAATATTCATACAGGGGCCTCGAGACAAAAATGTAGCCAAAATCCACCCACACGCATCCTAGGCAGTCTCTTAGCACTGGTTGTGTTGGAGCAGTCTTTAGTGAGTGGTCTCTAGTGCGTCTTTTTGTGAACAACTGAATGGGCGTGTCAAGTTTAAGTCCATTAACGGTATCTTATGATGGCAGCAATGCTTCAGGAATAAACGGAGAAATGTTTTCAGTAGCAAAGGACTGACCGGCTGGGAACTGCTTTCTTAAATGGAACGTTAAACAAGATTTATCACAGGTGTTCAAAACAGATTCAGAAACACTCATTTACAACATAAGCACCGCGTCATTTGACCATTTGCAAGCGTCTCCACAGTAATGGCGTCACATTGAAAGCCAGCAGCTGTGTTTGTCCTGAGCAGACAAACACTGTAACGCCTCAGTTACTCTTTATTAATCTGAGCCTGCTGCTACTGTAAAGAGCCCCAGCCTGTGCCTGGTCTTTGATAAAAACCCGAGCATGATGAACTCTGGAAGGCTGAACGTTTAATGCAATGCTCTGCAGCTGAGATTCCGCTTCTTCCCGTATATGGAGAAAAATGTCTGGACTTAAAATCTGATCCATTCCTGGGGAGCTTAACTGTAACTCACTCATATCAGTGGCTGGGCAAAAAAGTGTCTTGTGCAATTTCTGCATGTTTAATATTTGATGGAATTGTCTGATGGCATCTATCAGTGGCAAACATCTGCTCAAGAAGAAAGAAAGCCTCTACAGTCTAAATAATAGAAAAAATAACCCTCTACGTGACTAAAATTCAACTCAGTGGCCTCATGTTCTCTATTCACCCATTGTAGCACTTGCACCATTAACATATGAAAAACGTGTTCACAATCCTTTTTAAATTTTAAAATAGATTAAAAGTAACAACAAAGGCAGTAAGTTGACATTGACTAGGGGCTTAATTTTGTTAGTTTATGTAAAAAACGGATTTTTAAAGAAGTTTTTTTTTTGTTTTATATGAATGTAAAGTTCAGAACTGTTTATTGGTTGCTGAATGTCCTACTCGAGTTTTTTTTTTATTATTGTGTTGCTAGTTGAAGCACCTTCATACCATCTTGAGTGTTAAATAATGGGTTCTTTTAAGCCACTATTACACTATTAAAGTTTAGGAATATTAATGCTTGGGCAGGAATTCATAGTGGAATATTATCCTTGTAGTTGTTTTTGACTAAGAACAAATTCAGCTATAATGCTCCAGTCATAAGAGTGGTATTTAGAAAGGTGTATTTGGAATGTGTTTAAGCAGAAATGGTCTCTGTCCCATGAGTGAAGAGAGTTTTTTTGTCCACATGGGCTAAATGGAAATATACAGTTAAACCTAATGCAACCAATCTTTTAGGAAAAAATAAAGTACACAGTCATAAGGATTTTTATTTTAAAAACAGTTCCTAGGGAATTTCAGAATAAATAATTGGTCATAAATCCAACCTCTTGATCCAACCCTCTTCTTTTGCCTTTTCCAGTGTATATCTTAGCCATGGTGCTGGAATGTATATTGTCTACACATGAGAAAGGCGTTGGTGGGTGCACTGGAGTAAGACAGCCACCTTTACACTGTAACCCCCTGAATCATCTGTTCTAAATTTTCTACCAGGAGCTACCTCAAGTAAAATAAAATAGTTTTTAAAAAAACACACCATAAAAAGTAGAGCCATCCTTGTAATCAAAAATGGACCTTTCAGACTAAGTGAGGTGAACTGTGGTCAATGCAGTAGAGAGAAACTGCAAGCTGTGAAAGTGGTTTTTGGAAGTCCTGAGTGGGTTGTAACTGAGTCCTGTGGCCAGCAGAGGGCCAGCAGGAGGCTCGCACTTGGAGACAGGTTTCCACCAACACAAACCAATGCCTAACTCCTGGTGTACAACATCTGAAAAATAAATTGCCATTTGCATTGCTCTTGCATTAGCATAGAGGAAAACTCATGCAAAGCTTAATTCAAAACTGTGGATTTGGTTTTCCAATACAGCATTACCATAGCTATAGCATAGGTTTGCATACTCCAGCAGTTACAATTTTAAATGACATTCAATACTTAACAGCACTGGCAACGATAGCATATATTTCAAAAGATATTAAGAAATATCAGCAGATATTGTATTTGATGGCTATTGATGGAAACCACACCCCACTCTCCTGCCACTGTCCCGACTGAGTTTTGGTGTTTGTTGGAAATGAGGTGTACACGGCTCTCACTGGAAGGAGGGGGCAAGGATCAGAGGCAGACCCTGTTGCACATCTCTATTTGCGTCTCCCGTGATGGTGGTGGTGATGGTTCTGCATGTCCTCCATGGTTACCCTGCCCCACACTCCAATCACAAAGGCCTCAATCTCGCATTCGTTTTCTCCTCGCGCAATGCGGAAGTAACCATCCTCACCCCAGTTCTTGCCCCATGAGTTGGCAGCGATCTGCAGAACAGCAGTGGAGCTTTACCAAACATAGTCAAACCAGACATGGTTATTAGGGTTTTGGAGGAATAATTTCCAATGAATTATACATTTTCTTACCCAGTACTTCTGTGTTCTCCCAGTGTAGTCCCTCTCTTCTCCCCACCTGAACAAAATCAGATCAATATATCGTTATTCACATGTCAGTGATTTTAGGACAGTAACAGTACATCATGAGCCGCTCTGATGGAACTCTACTCCAGATAATGTCTGCACCAGAGCATCTTTGCGTCCATGTTTACAAAATCAAAGTCAACAGTCGGAACTCTTCTCGCAAGGGAGAATCTTTGTGCCAACATTCCAGCCAGGACATGCATTCCTGCCGAAGAGGTGGAATTCCCCGAGTGCCATTTCTTTCTAGCCAAAGAAGGAGGAAGGATGCAAGGATTAGGAAGCAGCACACGCCTGTCCTCTCCTGAGTACATCAACAACAACACTTCTGAGAGCTGAGTCTGGCTAGGCTTTTGACCAAGCTCACGACTCCTTCTGTCATGTTCCAGAACTAGGCCTGGTTCTCAGGCTGCAGCCATTCCTTAAATGTTCAAGTATGACCCAGTACAGGAAGTTGCTCTTGAATCATTGCATGTTTTCAAAGATCAGATCAAAATGTCCCTCCCAGTGTTTCCATTTCGGGATCAGAACATTCAGTCTGTCCATTACGGTATGCCTCCACAGAACAATTATGGGTTATCTTTGTGTGGGACTGGAACACTGGAAAATAATCTGGTTGCCAGTTCAAGTCGTCACCAAACTCTGGGACATACCAGCTTAGTTATTTTAAGGTTTAGTTATACTGAAAGAAAAAAACGCCCGAATTGGACTGAAGATAAAAAGTCTTTCTGACAAAAACTTGTGTTTGTGTACTTGGCAAAGCCAGATAAAATGTTGGATAATGAGTGAGAGCCCCATGATGAACTTCTCTCCCCCTATTTAGTGCCTGTGACCTTGGACAATGACAGACTCCTATTCCTCCCCAATCGGCTGTGGGTTTAGGCCCACTGTCCGTCTGGTGGAGTCAGAATCAACCAGCCAGACAATGCCATTCCACCACACTGGACATCAATGAGCTTTCCATAAACTTTCCCAGGCCCTCGGCTTAACGCAATACACCGTGGTGGGATTTTCCCCATAAAAACACTGTTGTTGCCCCCCTCTCCCTAAATCCATAGCCCCATCGTCCCGTCTCTGAGCCTCCAGAGCTGCGAAAAACCACAGCGTCAGCTAAGGACATGGGTAGGAGAAAAGCCAGGGTTCAGACATCCACTCACCCGCCATCATGATCACCAGTGAAGCATGTCATACATGCACACACTCCAGCAGCAAACAAGTCCCTCTACACACAACACATGCAGAACAACTCAGACACCAAAAGTCAAGGTTGCCAAAACCAACCTTGTCAGGTCAAGGTGGTAAGGCAGGCAGAGGGGGCAGGGACGTGGCTGGGAGGGCAAGGCTGAAGAGCCAGTCATCCAGGTGTTGTGTTTGCATTTTTGTGGTGGTTATGGAGCATGTCTGGAAATAGCGTGTATTGTAAACAGTCGGCATGGGAAAGCTAAAACAGTCTTACTAACGCTAACACCGAATATTTTTCCATATCATTTGAGATCAAATACTTAATTATGACTGTAAATATTGATGATTATGTAATTATTTCACTTTGGTCAATTTCAGTACTTTGAACTAAAACAAAAGCCTTATGATCTAATATACATAATACATAAGTGTGCAGCACTTATAGGTTTCTTTGCTTGTTTTTCGTTTTGGTCTTCTTAAAGTCCTGTATTTTTATTACCGTAAATTAAATGAATTTATTACTATATTTACCTGCTTATACCAAAGAAAACGCCTGTGCATGAATTACAGTACAGTCTATACACGGTAATGTCTGTATTTTACATTCTATGCTGTTGAGTTCAGTGTGTCAACAGCATAGAATAAATATGGGTTTACTATTTTTTTTCAAAGTAATGTATGAAACTGAGTTTAAAATAAAATTAAAGTATTTTGGGAGCATATTTGGGGGCATATTTAGGGTTTCCATCCGGCCCCCCGATGGAAAATGAATGGACGTCTATGGAGCCAGACGGCTAAATTCTGCACTCGCCTGCGGAAGTGTTCTGAGTGTGGGAGTTCTCCTTATATTAAAATTTCTCTGATATTACTGAATCAGGATTTAATTTATCTTTTCCAAAAATCAAATGAAACAAGCCTTCAATCTGTCAGTAATGCGCCAGTCACGGGCACACACTTCTGGGTTCACTAAGTACAGCACGCACGCATGGAAATGACTTTCAGCTGTACAGAGTTAAGACTGCTATGTGTGTGTATATAAGGAAGCCGAAACGGATGCTTCGGCGCAAATCGCTGTTTATCTTCTCTGAGGACAGAGGACTAACCTGCCTTGTTTTGAGTTTTTGATTCATGTGTTTACTGTGAAATATCTGAGTTTGTTTCAACCAGTTCATCTTCATTTAAGATGAGTCTGTTAACATTGACAAAGGCTAAAAAATAACAGAAAATTTGAAATGAAAATTAATATATCAAATAATAATATATTATGTAAGATACACTATTAACTGTATTTTATTTTAGGAGAGCATCTGGCCCTCACAGTGTCTGCCGAGAAAAACTCTTGGACAAATGTAGTTGACGTACCAACTGGGGATTTCTTTCAAAGCGAGGGTCCAACAATAGCCAGCTAAAAGTAAAAATAAATACTTTGATCTACTCCTGATGAAATTTGTGAGACTCTTCGCCTCAGTTCAGCCCATTAATGTCCTGTGGCCTACTTCCAGCATGGGTGTGGAAAGGTCATGCTGCTGGTTGGTGCTGTGGGAAAAGGCATCTCTTACCCTGTGATCCTCACAGAGTGCGTCCCGTGCTTGCGGTATTGTGGTGCTTTGTGGAAGTTGACATTTGTGTGGCGATAGATTCCACTCTTGTATGTAAAGAAATCCTCATGGACCTCCAGAATAGCTAAAGAGGGAACACAAACAATAAAACACACCCATTACGTTCTGCTTGAAAACATCCTTGTTTGCTCTTTAAGAATAGCTTTTGAAAAGCAAGGTTATTCATAGTGTTTTACCAGTGTGTTAAAATGTCAGTTATCCACCTACAGCTGACCCTTGAGACTACAGGCAGCAATTCTTTGGTCACAATTGAATTTACAGTTTGATCTTAGAAACTGTAGTCAAGCATTAGAAATAGTCAAGCATTTTAAGCAACTTTGATCTCTGAACTTTCAAACCTTTCACATATTCAGTGCTTACATAAAAGCTGGATGTGACTTGCTCTTATCTTCATGAGGTATACAGAAGAGTATGGCTGCATTATATAATATTCAGCGAGCCCACCCAAACATCCTACTCCGCTGCCTGATCAAAGTAAGATAAATGTGACAGCAGACTGACGGCAGACTGGTGGAGCTTTTGAACTTCACTACTGTAATTGTTTCAGAGTTCAGCCGAGCTACAGCCATTGTGACATTCAAGCTATGAAAACTATGTGTACCCTCGAGGTCCGGATGGAGAAACTCCACTCGACAAACAATACTGTGCTCAGTAGATATGTACACACTCCTAAATATAAAGTTTTCATCTCTCTCTTGAGCCTAAATAGAGCTAAAAAGTAGGAAAGTTTCCTCCGGTGTGAAACAGTACAACAAAAGACTGGCACAGACTCAACATATTTACATAATATCACACACATACATTCACATTCCCATATATCACAGGTAGCAGAAACAGAGACATGAGACCAATTAAACAAGTGGAATCAGATGCGCTATCGGTTATTTGGAGGCCAGCCACATCAGCCTTTAGTGAATTAAACTGAACATCTCTGATCTATGGTACCGCACAAACAAATAAGGCAATCACTGAATTACCAAATGGCATCTGGCAAATAGCCAATCTTATGTCAGTCACTCTTTTGTCAGCCTGCAGATGAATCTTTATAATATATATTTTACATCCACCCTGAATCAGTGACAGTAGCTAAATGACAGTGACTACAATTAAAAACACTGCATTTCTGAATTTCAAAATTCTGCTACAAACTGCCTGATACTTCTCTGCTTCATCATTTTCACACAACCCTATGAGCCCCGCCCCATACCTTGCACAGGCCCATTATCCATGATCTCCTTCATAATCTCCTTCTCCTGTGAGTAAGATAGAGAACAGAGTAAATAATAATTGATGTGAGATTTAAACATCTGTATTGGGTTCATCAACTTCAAAAGCCTGTGGCACAGTTCCCAACTCAGTCACTGTTAGATGGATATTAGATGTCCTCTTTTGCTTTAGAAGAATGTATTGGATGGACACACGCTTATAGAACTCTGTTTGATTGTGTAGTACATGAAAACCTACCAAAGTGTTGTGAATATGAAGTGAGAGATGTATTGGATCTGCAAATGTACAGTCTATGAGATAAACGTTTTAGTGTGTTCAGATGGTCTTTACTAATAAAGAATGGTAGAAATGTATTGGTTCTAGGTTCCAGTGTAAATTAGATGGGTTTACTTGGGGAGTATAGAAACCATCATCAAGGATTTTTCTCAGTAAAAACAGGCTAATTGTCAGTATGCATGGTCTTTACTGTCATCTTCTCACAAACCTTTGGTGAAAACTAAGCACACCGAGGGAGATTAGGATGTCACTTAGCTCATAGAGATGTATTTTGTCAAATAAGTACCAAAGCCATATAAGTTGTGTGTTATCTAAGAGTAGGGAGTTTGAGCGTTTTTGTCTGTAGCACCTTTTGAAGTGCACTTGAAAGGTTTGTGAGAGTATTGCCCTGCCTGGGAGGATGTTGTTCTAGCTCATTGTTCTACCTTGTTGAGGTTTTCTTACATTTGAGGACAGCCTGTAGGGTGGGGTGGATTGGTAGATGTCATTGTGGTAGATGTGGTTATTCGGACAGCGCGCTGTGGCCTGTCTCTTCCCTCGACCCACTGAGCGGCTCTGCATCATACAGCGTCCCACTTCAGCAGGGCCCTGCTGGGGCGGAGAGAATGGATAGCACTCGTCCGTCACCACCCTGAGAGAACAGTGAGTGTTAATGAAACGCAGTATGTAAAGCACTGATAGACAGAAGTATTCCAACATTTCACCATATTTCAAAGTCTCAATTTGTTGCCATCATGCAATTTTTTTAAATATAAAAAAGCCAACTGCCTTTTACATTGTATAAACATTTAATGCAAATGCAATTTAGAAAAAAAAAACATCAACACAGGTTTTATTAACTATTACAAGTTATGAATGTTTCTTCCTTCTCACCTATGTGGGGTTATATATGTGAATATTTAAGTGATTTTTGGTAGATTGAAGCAACTCACCCACGTCTCCTCAGGTACCACCAGGCCCCATCAACGCGCCCTCCAGCACAACCACCTTGGTTCCGTGTGTCACAAGAAATCAGATTCTGGGGTGACAGCTGAGGAGTCATGTGACCCATGGACTGAATGGAAATTCGGTCTGATGCCACAGCTGGAAAGATTAAAGGAAATGATGGGAAACTGCAGGCAGGTACTTCATTTAAATTTAATCTATGCAGGTCTGCATTCTTTTGCTCACATACTAACATTTTTACTATCTGTCTTACAAAGTATTGTACTGTGTGTTTACTGCCTTATATTCACTGTTGGGCTTTAAGTTCCGTTTTGTACTGCTGTGGTTGTGTATTATAATGGAATGAAATGGTTTCGTCTGTACTGTGTCTATGTCCTTGTAACTTGCGCTGTGTGGACCCAGCCACATCTTGTATGTCCCCCTGAGGCTTTGAAGGAATGCTGCTTTATTTCATTGCATATTTTGACTCTTGGCTCTTGGAAAGCTTGTCCTCTGACTCACCTGCTGTTGAGAAAGCCCAGGAGGCTGCACAGTTGCCCTGATCCAGTGGCTCATGGATTTTTCCTGGCCATTTCTCAGCTGCATTGAAATAACTCGGTAGATGTTCCCTCTCATCCATGCTCATCTAAGAAAGTGATATGAGAAGAGACAAAATGCATAAAAGCTTGAGCTTGATAGATACAGCTACCAATCACCAAATCTCTCCATTTAATGTTGTATCTGAAAAATAATTACATTTGTGTTTTCATTAAAAATAAAAGAATCTTGACACTACAGATCCTATGCTCACTCTCTGTGGAGCAGAGTCAATCATTAAAGACAGTCTTATGCAATACGCTCCTAATCTGAAACAGGAAAGCCTGGACTATCTCAACTCTCAAAGTTCATGCCACTAAGATGTTCAGGAACCTTGGAAATGACAAGGCTCTTCATGTTTGAAAGCTGCTGGAAGAGGTTCCTGGGCGGCATTCCTTTTTTGGAAACTGCAATGAATACCTGCCGTTAATATTTTAATGATTTACCCCAAAGCCTGATACATGGCAAACTCTGGAATGTAGGTGACCTTCACTGAGTCCCAGTCAAGTCACAACTGAGAACAACATTGTGAGCATTGTGTTGGATGAGGTTAAAGTAAAACATGAAACATTTTTCTACCAATACTAAATATTTATTGAAGTTTGAGTTTGAGAATGAAAAAAGATCTAGGATTTTCAGTATTACACTATAACAAAGCTAGAGGCGATGGTATAACCATTTTCCCTACAACTGTGTGACCATAATAAGCTAATTAAAAACTGATTGCGGGTTCAGGTTTCATGGGACCTTAAGGCAGATGTGTGTGTGTGTGTAAGTGTGTTTATTTGCCTCAACAGCCTGCTGTGATGTGATTACTGAGACCCAGCCAGGTGAAGACATGATGGAGGAGATTGTGGTGGGATACAGGTGAGGGGGAAATGCTTGTGGTATCTGGGCTAGATAACCCCCACCCCACATTCCCAGCCCCCTGCATCTGGAGAGTTCTCTGTTATGTGTGCATTATGTAACGTGTCCTCATGGAGAATAAGCAGGCTGCTGGAGAGGAAGACTAAAGGCCTCATTGAGTCTGATCAAAACAACCAGGGCCGAGCGGATAGTACAGGATACAAGAGCACTCAACCACACCATTACAGCCCTTTCACCGTCTTTACCAGACCGGCTGACTGTATGAAAGAGATCAAACAGCAGTTCAGCGGATGTGCTTTTACATGGATGCTTTCAGGGGACATGCTTAGTTACACAAATGGTTAGGTGAAACAGCCTAAACTGAAATATCTGAGCTATTTGAAAATATGAACAAATCTTTCATAAGGGTGGATTTCTATGTAAATTTCTATGCTTAGATCATTCTGGAATGGGAAACATTTGACCAACAGGCTTAAAATGAATTGTTAATAATCAGACACACAAATTGCCCCTCAAATGTAGCTGAAGAGCCTAAATATATTGTGACGTTGCTTCTTTAATTTTGAAATGGAGCCACAAGGTTAATGTTGCTAAGCAGTAATATAAGCTTATACTCCATTATTATAACACACAGCAAGCAAATGCATGCCTGTTTCACCACATTTGTAAATCTCATCAATTTTTCTGATGTGCTTTCTGACGCCATAGCTGGTTTCATAACCAAGGCTGCAGCCAAAAAGGCGGGTCCTTGTTTGTGTTAAATTATTTAAAACTGAGCTATTTAGCAGGACTGCTTTGTGCAAAACTTAAAAGTGAAAATACAGTGGATATAAATGACAGTAAGCTTATACATTCATGGAAATAAAATAGTGACAGGCAAAACATTCAATTCAGTTTGTAGGTAAATGCTGTTCATCTGACTTTAAAGATCAATTTACACCCTGCATTCAGTTTACACCCTCTTAAACAGATACACAACAACAGATACAGGGCACTGTATTTTATGGAATATTTAACTGGTCTTTTTAAACAGTGTCCTGCAGCTGGTTACTCTTCTACTTTTTCAAAGGTTGTACGAGTATGCAAAGCGTCATGGGAGACAGAAGACTGACAGGTACTCCGGTATCCTTTTGATCGAAACAGACTTTCGATGGC
This sequence comes from Brachypetersius gabonensis, assembly GCA_037577145.1. NCBI lineage: Eukaryota > Metazoa > Chordata > Actinopteri > Characiformes > Alestidae > Brachypetersius > Brachypetersius gabonensis. The sequence continues at coordinate 13,114,655 of JBBJLR010000145.1, forward strand.
ATTGCAGTCTAGAAATGCACTCTAAATGGGCCTTAGGGCTTTTGGAATTAGTTATAACTTTGCAATGTGATTGGCTAACAAAATATCTCTAAGTCTGAATTCCAGCCTGAACTCATTTGTAACCTAGCGAAGACAAGCAGTCAATCTTGCCACAACAAGCCTGCCAAAAATAACTTTTAACTCGTCCAGAAAGCAAGAGGCACAGGTGAGTGACAACAACAAAACCACAATGTTTTCAATGGGATGAGCCCACTTTTTGATGGACTCCTGGTTCTAGTTTTAACATGTCATGTCACATTACACTGATGTTCCACCTTAACTACTGCTGTCAGACCACCTGTCTTTCATCAAAACACAGTAATGCAAGCCACAGACGGATGAGGAGAAACTAATCCAAGAGGTGGAAAAAGTGTTATTTATGACGTTTCCTGTATTTTAATAGGGACATTAATCAAAATATGTTTATAGGGAAATGCTAGACCACTAGAAGCATTCTTTAGTGTTTCAGTAATAGTATTTAAGTGCTAGTTAGTGTTTCTAATATGTTGTGAGCTACTGATGTTGTAAAATTTAAATTGTATATGTTGTTCTCCATAGGGCAGAGGGAGAGGGCATCTCTATTTAACTCTGGGTGGTACTAACATAAATCCACTTACCTGAATCTCATTCATGCTCATTATGGCTCGGGAAGGTCTCTGAGTGCCCAGGCGGTAGCGCAACCCCTCGTCTAGAGACATCCCCCAAAACTGACTGTAGTTAGCTGCCCTCCATCTAAAAATCATAAACATAGAGAAGATTTATTTAAAGCCAGAACAGCCTTTTTCTAGACTATCATATCTATTACCAGTGATATTGCTTTTCAGTCAGTCTCAGATCTCAACATATTAATCATAATATGATGTTCGCAAAGTCATAAAAGCAGTGATGCTGGAATGAGAGAGTGAGCGGGTGAATGAGTACATGGCTCTTACCCATAGTTTCCTCTGTTCACTGCCTGGATCGTGTCAGATTCCATCAAACAAGCATACTGCTCACAGTCCCACTGCCCATTCTGCCCACATGTGCTGTAGAGAGAGGAATCAAGACCCGGTTATTCTACAGTATCACAACAGTAGTGCTAGAGGCTCTGTTTACACTTTTGTTTACTTATTTACCAGACACTTTATGCAAAAGAGTCTGAATCTAATCTAATGGGGAAATCTAATCTTGAGAACATCTCTCTCTACCAGGAACACTGTACACAGACATGTTGGTCCAATGTTCAATGCAAAATAATCCTGACTGCTGAAATATAGTGCAATATCTCTGTACTGTTTGTTTTAGTGTGTTAGTGAGATGCTTGGCAATTTTTAGGCCAACAGTAGGGTAAAAAAAGATAAAGCCACTCTGTGGAATTCCCCTGAGACTCACAAATTCAAAGAAAGTGGAGCACTTGGTTGTTTTGGAATGAGGGAGGAGAAAAGACATTGTCAACCTTTTATGGCTTTTATGGCTACAGTGCTCAAATATCCATTTTTAGACAGCACGACTGAGAGGACAGGGCCGACTTAGTCTGCAACTTAATGCTATTTAATGTTACAGGATTCAAATAGGAATATTCTAAATGTACTGAGTGCTTTGTGTGATTAGTCTTTGGGGAATTTTCATAATCTCTGTAAACATAAAGGGAACAAAAAGTGAAATTTTTTTGGAAGACACAAATCTGAGCCACAAGCTTTTTAGAGGCCTTCATTTTTGAGAATGTATGTATGGCAACATTTCTGTTATGATCTGTGCAGTTTTTGAGAGAACTTAAGCTTTAGCTAGTACACCTTCAGTCATGAAACTACCAAAAGAATTCACATATTATTTGCTTTAGAATACCATTGTCATGCTTGACAATCGCAAGCAAACACACAAGAGAAGGAAAAAGGTTGAATTGGTCACCCATAAAGAATGCTGAATTTGGTTAGAGAAAGTAGGCAGGCTGCTTTGATCCCGTACTCTTTTTATTGGCTGAAAAGAAGCAGTCCCCTGGTAGTAAAACCAGACATAAATTCACACAGAAACATATCTGACAGTTTGTGTACCGCAGTGTGAGGGATTAGTAACCCAAAGTCTCCAGAGGTTAAGATGTCAAGTAGTCTTGTGTCAGACAGAAGCCCTTTTTTCACATTCCTTGTGACAGCTCAAGCATAACTGCTCAACTTTAAGCATCCTGACTTAACTGAGGGTCACAGTAAGTGGTAGTGCACAAAAACAACCTCTGTGACACTGCTTTGTGAGAGCGGAGGGTGTTTGTGGGTTCTCTTCGTCTCTTCAAGAGATCTAGGTGTCTCTAGATCTCAGATGGTGGGCTGCACCTCTGCCCCTCTTTGAGGCCCACTGATAAGGCCCATAGGTGAGCTATGTGGGTAAGACTTATGCAGGCTTTGGCTTCGGTTCAGGGGAACAGAAAAATGTGACATGCCATCACGCAAGAGTTCATGCAAATGCTCTGATTAATATTCCAGTTTATTGGTGTTAACTAATAGTTTGTTACAAAAGGCTTTAAAACAAAACACTAACAACGCAGCAAGAGAGTTTGTTATTCCAGTCTGAATAAAGGGAACAGTGAGTTTTCATTAATGTCAGATATGAGCAGGTCCAGCATGTGTCAGTTGTTACCTCCAAAACTCTTAAAATTTCACATATTGTTATGGGAGGGGAATCTGTAAAAAAATCATCATTAATATCCCAGGAGTTTGGAGGACTGACATCTCATCACCTCCAAGTCTATAGACACAAAAGGATAGGGTGTGGATTACAGTCTGAAGCACCTCAGTTTGAATTTTACCTGTTATAAACCCCAAATATCACATATGGTAGGATAAATTGGCTAACTGGCTGACGATCAAAGTCTTTCTTTGTTGAAACTGATACAAACAATGAGATTAAATGAACAGAAATCAAAAACAGACGCTGAACTACTGAGGAAATACAGACTCATCTCTTTACATCACAGTGCCTGTTTGGGAAAAAAAGAGCATATTAAGAAGAGATATTAAACCTCATAACCCAAACTCAAAATACGATTTCAGAATCATGAGGAGAATGGTGGTGAATGGTGAAGGACATCTCTTTTGAATGAAAAAGTAAAAAGTGGTTGTGCTACCAGTGATGGTAGGTCTTAATTAGATGGGAATGCTAAACATTCCACAAGAGGTTCACATACTTTACCACCACAGTTCTTTCAAATCAGGCCTCTGTAAACCAGCAATACACAAAGTAAAACATATTTCTTTGTGTGGGGCCTTTTAGTCAGGGCTTATAAGGAGTGCAGTGCTCTCTGATTGTTGTTCTAGACTCCCTAAAAAATTATTAGCTCAAGCATGAGTGTACTAAGAGAGTGTTGAAGGACCACCCTATCAAGATGTAGGTAGGAAAGACAAAGTCTAATCCTTAAAAATCTCGTTATTAACATGATGTTACTCACATCTGATGTTTTTAATTATTTATAGGCAATTATTTAATCACATAATTAATTACACCATTTCTTATCGACACAAATCGATAACAAAAAACCTACAAAACCACAAAGACTGTCAATATAATGATAACTCATTAAGTTATTCTCCACATACAAACACGCATGGAAATCAATGCCTAAAACGCTTGGGATATGCATTTTTTTAACAGCACTTGGATGCATGAGTAATGACTCAAATGTAAGAAGAGGTGTTTCAAGGCCCACACACCTTAGATCACCACTACTGGAACAGGGAGAGATGAGATTCATGCCAAAATGTTCAGGTCATCTCACACAGCCCAGCCAGGCTTGAGCTCAGGAAATCTCTGGATTACAGAAGCGAACAATACACCCCACGGGAAACAGTTCCATTGGGACAGATGCCAGCGTTTCTGTACGTCATTTCTGATGAGCGAGTGAGGTTCCGGAGGAAATGTGTTGGATTACAGGAGTGAAGACTGCTGAATCAGCTGATAATCTTCTACCACCATGCCATGTTTCACCTACAAAAACACATCATACAGAAACATGTGCTCTCAGCACACTGGCCGTAAAACAGGGCACATACAGGCGAGCAGGGTCTGCATTTTAAGAATGCCATCTTTGAGGATTTATCATGCATCATTCTACCACATTTATCACATGCTGCCAGACAGGGATTTCCATTTTCTCATTCTCTTTTCATTTAAAATATACATTTTTACTTTTTTTATTTATTTGAAGATTTTGACAGACCGATCCACCAAGCCACAACACACACACACACACACAAGCATGACACTACTACATCAGTGTCACTCCTGTGCTGAGAATGATCCACCACCAAATAATGCCCGGTTTTAACAGGGTATTGACAAGCTTATAGACCACAGTAGGGCAAATTCCCCATGGTCTCTACAACAGAAAATACTACCTGAGGAAATTCCAGACTGCCTGTACTATAACAACGGATGTCATTTAGTATTTTTGCATTTGTAAAATAAAAAATAAGCTCCACAAGGGGAGTTTTGGTGAGCATTACGTATAAAAAAAGAAAAAGCTGTGAACCCACACCAGCTGGAATGCATATGTGTGCAGTTGCAATGAGGAGTGAAATAATTTATTAAACAAGGTGTTGTCACTAAAAATGTTAATGAATATGATTTCCATTGAAGTGTGTGTCTTTTATATGTGTAGATGGGACATAAATTAATAATTATGTTATATTAAGAGGAAAATATTATGTTTAGACATCACCCAGATCTATATGACAAGGTCACGTCAGATAAAACAGTTGATTTCTATTCTTCTGCCACTGGTGTTGCTGCTGGTGTTTTGCGGTGCCATACTGTTAATGAGGAGGAACAAGGAGAAGAAAGAGAGAGCGCATGCACGGATAAGATAAGAACTGGAAGAGAACCTCAGGCCAGCTAAGGAGCGATTAAGGGAGAAAGAGAGAGCAGGCCAAGCATGGCCGGACGCAGATGAAGCCAGTTTGCTAGAGTATGCTTGCCAAAGGAGGGTGTGTATTCTGGAACAATGCAGTTTAGATAAACTCTGCTTAAGGCTATGATTGGCGTAAAGTGTGCTATGTTTGTGGGTGTATTTCAAATTCTACATTGTGTTCTAAGTTCATGAAAGAAACTTTTCCTTAAACAGCCAGGATAACTGACAGCTGGCCATGTATCAGACGCACACAGTGACTCTGTTCCTGACTCTGGTCACTCTGACCCCTCTTAGCACCAGCTGACCTCACAGGCACCAGCATGCTAACAGTGTATATACTGTATACCCTTATGAATACATAAACTACAGTACCATCAAAAGTCTGGAAACACTAATCTTTTCAAATGTTTTTTTTTTATAAATAAACATCTTCACCACATTGTGTTTATCACTTTGTTGTAATGATGAAAAACAGAATGTATCTTGTCTCATTAATTAAATATTAGAATGAGACTTTGAGTGAGTTTTCTGTTTTTGTGACGCCACATGGTGGTAAAAAATACTACACAGTTTAACTATATGTTCATCAGAAAATTCCCATTGCAACTTTCTTTCTATGCATGCCTAATCCATTAAGTAATATAAACACTAATTGTTTCATCACCAAAAGGCCTATTATGATGAAGAATATTCGTCCTCCAACAATGTCCTCCATTGTTTATTTTGTACAACTACAGTGTATGAAAGTAGCCAAATTAGTAGCTAGGTAGCTATCTAGCTTTCTAGCTGTGTTTGCTTTGTAGCTAATATTATATTATTCTAACACGAAGTGTGCTGTGAATGTTCTATGTTCTAAACAATTTAATATCTAGTTGTCCTGAACTGTTTTTCTGGTCAGTGCATGTTGAGAGATCCTATAAGTAAGCTTCAGTTCAGGAAGATCATTAAATAGGCCTAAATGACAGTCATGTAGGAACACATATCAAGCCCAGGAAGATGCTGACAGCAGCCACTTTAGTTTTCTTGTTCCTGGAGGCCTGGCTAATGCCACTTGGGTGTTAAAGAGCTCTAGCACGTGAGTAAGGAATTCCTTTGCCCAGTAACCCTTCACCTTTGCATTCCCATGCATTACATGCACAACTATACATCAAGAGCATAAAGAGCAAAGACCAAGTTAAGCCAGATAAGACAGCCTACTCCACCTTGTACTGCTATACTAAATTCAAGAGAAACCGAGAATTATGGGCAATAACTACAGCGATATTACAGTGAGTGAGACTGAGTCAGAAGATGAGAGGTAGATGGAGACAGAGGGTACTTTCAGCCGAGTGGTGAGTAAGTGCGTGCTCAGTGAGGATCAAAGTGCACTGTTCATTGACAGTTTAGCTGGAAAGAGGTGAAGAATTCGGGACAAATTATCCTCAATTTATGATCTGCTACTCAGCTGGAGGCTCACAGGGAGAGCCGGGCATTTACCAGTGTTTCACAACCCAGACAGCAGCAGCAGTACCACCTAATACACAAACTACAACGACACTGCTCATCAAATGCTTACCTGAAACTACAAAGGGCAGTTTACAGTGAATCAGTCTGAAGTACACAAAGCAATTACAGTCCCACCTGCTTGATTCATGGGAAGATGAGACAGTGAGTCACACATTTTTGCCCTGTGTGTGGTGGTGTCTTCTTTATAACTTTTGAATTCGAGTGATTTTCACCGAATTTAAAACAAATAGCATCAAAGACCAGCTATTTATTCTGAGAAACAGTACCAAAACACATCATACTTCTCTTCTAGAATGAGGAGCAGGCTTTACCTATACATTAATTTGACATTTTTTCCCCTGTCCTATGAAAAACACACAAAAAGCTTTCACTTTCAGACAGAAAATGATTTAAATACCTGAAAGGAACGAAATGATGTCAAAGAAGAATGTGTGATATGAAGAAAGCTCTGGTTTTCTATTTTCCTACAGCTGTATATCCCAGCCAAGAGACCTCTGATTTTAAGAAAGTGTGTATGTCATACCACCCATTCAGAGGAAATGGCAGACAGAGTGGAGTTGTGGTTTGTGTATAGGTCACAGAGTTCACACCTATATTATTTTAATCACCCTCTTTATGGCTGTAATAAAGCACCATTCAGAGGAAAAGTTAGACAGACTTATGTACAGCCTAGACATGGGTGGGTTAGTTGTGATGACTAAGCATTCTACAGAAAATAATGAGAGGACCCCTTTCCCATATTAGTCAATCTTTTGGATTTTTTTAGATTGTTCAAAAACATAATATAAATGTCATTTAAATAAAATCTATTTTAGTTGAGCTCATCTGGTTCAAATAATTATTCATGTTATGCAGCAATTTACCAGCCTGCTCCAACTAACGAGGAGGCGGATTTGTAGCACAGATGTATATAATTTTGTTTAAATATTAATATTTTTGTTTATATAATTATAAACAAAAATCAAAACACATAAGTTTGTGCCCCACTCTACCAAAACATACAGTTAAGATTAAAAAAAAAAGCACCATGGATCAAACACATAAAGGGACTACATTACTATCACGGCTTTCACAGGACATGGGCTAGATAGACTTTCTGTGGTCCACACTAATGTCAGTGGAGAGGGGCTGGCAGTGCTTGGACAGAAATGGGGAGAGAGCTAAGGAAGCAGTGCAAGGAGAGACAGGGAGAGTGAGAGCTGAGGAATGTGTCTCTCCACCTCCACACTCACTAAGCCCTTATGGTCTGGGCGTAAATCCTACAAAATACACACTAAAGTACTGAACAATAGCCCCCTGCTCCAGGGTGCTGTCAGAGTCCAGGGTGTGTTGTATGATTCGCTGTTTAAAGGAGGAGAAGGGGTGTAGGTGCGTGTGTAGTTTAGTCTTACCATAAATTGCAGTTCTCTTTGTAGGTTGCACCTGAATGGAACCTGTGGCCATTTCTTTCGCAAATACCTGAAACCAAGAGACGGCAATTTACAGTGAATCAGCCTGCGGTACACACAAATTACCATCACACCTCTTAGACTCTCAGGAAGCTGAGATACTGAGTCACACATCTCTTAAGAAATATCCCCAGTCAACATGCTTTGTAGTTGGTTTTTATTAGCTAAACGAATTATACATTTATTCTAAAAAAAAAAAAAACAATGACAGTATTACAGATGTCAGTAAAAAGTATTTTGTCAGTACTATAAGTATGTAATAGGTGCTAAATTTTGGGCTGCCTATGAAGGGAAATTCTAGCTAATCGCCAGTGGAAAGCAACTGCCAGCCCTACACACCAATACACCTTTCAAAACAAGATATAGTCACTGGATAAAAAAACCTGTAACATTCCTAAACATAAATGTTTTGTGGAATTCACGACACTTTATTCCTTTTACATGTGTCTATTTTTGTTCTATCACTCTTTTTCCATGTCAGGTCCCGAAACAAAGATTTGCATGTCAGTCAAGCAGCCCCCTTCTGTCAAAGTAGATCGTTCTTGGCCATTTTTTTAAGTAATAATTCTTCACTTACAGTGCATTAGGCTTTGCAGGAAAGAACACTCAGCCCGTTTCACAGTTTGCGACTGATTTGTTTTCTGTGGTCATCTTCTTGCTAGATTCAGGCACTGCCCTTGACTAACAGCTGTCCAGTGCTGACTAGTGAAAATTTTAGTTGACTGCTCGTTGCATACAGGGCTGATGGGGTTAACAGAAACACCTCTTCCAGTTCTAAAGACTGAAACTCCACTGAGCCTCAGTAATCTGGTGCTGGAATGTTGGCTTGGTTCTACTTTACTTTCCCAGAGACCCTGCTCCTGTCATGCCTTAACAGGCTTACTTAGAGCTACACTGGGTGACTGGATGCCAGTGGGCAGTGCCCACACACTACACCTCTCTCCCTGCTCATCACAATCCCTCCCACACACAGTAATAAAGATTGTACACTTCACTACTGAACTGCAACAGTCTGTGGCAACACAGTCATTAATCACTGCAATCACAGCTTTCACTAACACGGCAATAAGGTCTAATAACCTCTACCCTGGCCCCTTCCTCCTCCTACACACACACACACAGACACACACATGCTGTCAAAGCATTTCATATAAAGTTATTGGCCAGTGGAATACAAAGCAAATAAAGATGCATTAACAGGCTTGAGTGAGCAGTTAAGTAAGACCCTCTAAGTCTCCTTTGTCATTTCTTGCCTTTTTAGGCATGAAAAAATAAGATGGATATTATTGGTATAGATTCCTGGTAATAATATTTGTTTGGTAAATCTGCTGAGGACTAGTGCTACTATGTAAAACTATGTAAAAACAACTAGATTTATTATTGTTGTTGTTGTTTATGACAACAATGACAACAACAACAACAACACTAATAATGAGAACAGGTCATTTGCACAGAAATAATGTTTCATTAATGCACACTATAACTTGTTTAATAAGAAATAAAAAACCTTCTAAATGTATAAAATGTTTTAAGCATGTACAAATACACACAATTATGCATAAAAAAATAACAAATCACAAATAACTTGAATCTGTAATTAGTAGCATTAATAATACCGTAATTAATAAAAGTAATTAATACAGAACCATGAATCAGACACAGCAGAAAGGCTGTGATCACGCTCTAAAGGAAAAGGTGACGTTTGAGGTCTGAGGCATACAGACACACACCTGTGGACGTGACTGTCCCTCCTTCAGCAAACACACATGGGTCCTGCACACATGTACATACCTGCTCTGATCACTTTTGGCCCTTTCCTGCACACAACTCCCTCACTTTAGCTCGCCCTGCATTACACGCATTCTTTCAGCTGACCTCCATTCATCCCTCCCTCCTGCCCTCTGTCCGCCCGTGTTTATAAAAAGTCCACTGTTCTCTCCCCACTCTCAGGTAAAGCCCAGAACTTTTTTTTACACCTTCCAGCCAACACACAGTTAAACATCAGAAGGAGTGTGTGTAATTCGATTTGCTCTCAGATTACAGCTCAGATTTTTCAGTGATCTACCAAACACCACAACAATCAATTTGATTTCCCTCTCAAATGTACATTACAATATCCAGGTCAGTTACAATGTGATGTCATTACAATAAAAACATTGGTTACTAATAGTAATAATTATAGTACTATCTTTAATTGTAATAACTGTTGTCCTAGTTCACTATAGTTCATTTATCATTGGGGCCAGGCTATTTGAGGTTTGTTATTTTTGGGCTTTAATGGTAACCGTGACTATGGTGAAATGTGCTACTGAGCATCATATAGCTATTGACTTGCATACTGGTATAGTGCCCACTCATATTTGACCTATTAGGTCACAGTGATTCCTCCACCATATGGCTTTACTGGGCTCTGATAGATGCACTCACCTATGAATGGAGGCTGCACTCCAAGACAGTGGCCCCAGAAATCTGGGCAGCAGTCAGAAACGGTGCGGTTGCAAAAAAGGTCACAGTAGCAAATGGTGTCAAGGTATGGCACGGTGCACTGGTCATTCCTGCCATCGCAGCAGCCTCCTCTTCGCTGGCAGTAAGACCCAAATGGATCCCGGATGCCCCCCAAATGCAATGGGCTTGCCAGCTCCCTCCGGGTACGAGACAGAGCTCCTACCGCCATACTTCCCTCCACCAGGAGGAGCACTGCACTGGCCGCCAATATCAGCCTCATCATTGCTCGCCTGTCAGAGACAAATAATACAAAACACGATTAAGCATGGTCATTTTGGACAATCCTATTAGACCGTTTATGCCCCGTCATGCTCCATCTTGCTGCGCTCAAACAAAATGAATTATACAAATAAATCTGATTTAAACAGAACATGATTCGTCCAGGGGAGGACAGACAAGGTCAGATGCGAGGCTCAAATATGTACATCAATTCCACATAAATAAAATACATTGGCTTAATTACTGTCATAAGAATGTTAAGTGAAATACATGAGTGAGCTGGTATAATACATTATGCATGTTTAAATCATGTACACACTTGTATGAAGTAAATTCAATGAACTTTCATTGGGGGCTGCAAGCAGGCCTTAATGCAGAACTGTCTCCTCACTCTGCACATTCATTTCTGTCTGGCTGGTGAAGTCAAACCCAAACTCAGCAGTCCATTCTAGGCCAAAACCTTCTCAGCATAAACATCAGTAATAAACACAAGTTCATCATGCCCTATTTCCATAATGCAGATGGGTTATAAAAACGCACACCATGGAGACTGAAGAGGATAAATAAATAGCCATTAACATCTTCCCTCTTTGCCCTTCTTGTGTTTGTAAGCTACTTGAATTTTGACCGGCTAGTTTGGATGACATGCCTGGACCAAAAACCAAAGGTCCTGTGAGTAGTGTTGTCAAAAGGCCTGGTACTTCGGTACCAAGTCGGTACTTTAAAAATTTAAATGTTACGGTACTAGATTTTCAGAAGTATCGGTGGTACCGAGCACCCGGTCAACCCGGTTCTTGCTGCGCTACCCGACAGGTGCAGTTGTGTCTTCTTCGTAAAAGCACAGAGACATGGCGACCGGCGGTGCTGCTGATGCGGCGGCTCGTTGAAAAGAAAGGAGGAAAGAGCCGCGTGTGGAAGTATTTTGTTTTTGTGGCTGATGAAGGGCAACATCACTGATCAACCCATTTGTAAGCGGTGTCATTGAAGTTTTATGTCAAAAGGAGGAAATACATCGAACCTTATAACACACCTCAAAGACCGTCACACAGATTTAATGAAAGAATTCAATCAGGTCAGTTTTAATTTTATTTTTATATTTAGAGCTTACCCCATATTAATTTGAATGTCGGATTGAAATATACATTGCCATTTGCTTAGTTAATCGTTAGCATAAGCGCGGCTAATGCTAACGTGAGTATCTGAATAGAGTTTCTTTATTAACTATTTAATCCTATAGCGTTTAAAACCGGACATAAGTGTACTATTTTTACACACCAGAGGCTTTTAAAGGACCCGTGTAGCCAATATATGTGTGTTAGAGAACAAATGTATGGTTAATGTTTGTATCTTTAAAAGCGGTCCATCAGAAAA
>JBBJLR010000145.1:13132892-13137892 GCA_037577145.1 Brachypetersius gabonensis
TCTCTCTCTCTCTCTCTCTCTCTCTCTCTCTCTCTCTCTCTCTCTCTCTCTCTCTCTCTCTCTCTCTCTCATGTTCATAAAGTGAAATCACTGAGGGAGAAGGACAATGAGAGGAGCATGAACTCAGTTTGTCATATTCACTGTATGGCCATTTTCTCTATAAGAAGCCACATGTTGGCAAGTGACTACTAAAACAGCTATCTATGATCTGATATTCCTCCATCAACATTCTACGATGTGTCAACAGCCATTAGTACAAAGTGATCACTGTAAATTAGGTAGCACTGCACAGTAGTGGAGCTGGGATGATAAGTGGTTGGGTGAAAAGTATATCATATTGACTGGTGTAAAATTACAAGTATTAATATATGTATTTACATTTCAAATCTCTGTTGTGTTTATCAGTTAAATATAACCAGGAATGAGTTACGAAGAAGAGATCTGGGCACAGAATGCATATGCATGAAGAAAGAAAAAAACAACCAAGTTATACTTATTTATTTAACGTTATCAGTAATTATTGATTCATTAATAAGTGGTCCCAGTTTTGCACAATATATTTTGTTAAAATCACAATATTGCTTGTTGCTTGACTGATGTTGCATATGAGCCCTCTAATTATTGTGTGCATTTAACCATCCTGACCAATTACATATGTTGAGTTTTTACAAAAACCAATTATATTTTTTGATACATCATAATGCAGACTGTACATTCCAGTGCAGTTTTAACATATAGATTATACGTTTGAATATATATACATCATCAAGGCACACCACAAATGCAATATACAGTAAAAGAAACACAGTGAGATCATTTATCTGTATTGTTCAGTGAAGGACAGCAGTCCTGTCCACACTGGTGCAGTCACATGTTGTTTTTGTGTTGCACCATGCTCCTCGAGTTTCACTGTGTACTGTATAAATGGCTGAAATGACCATAAACATCTGCTTGACTTGACTTGACTCATTGGCAATGAATGAAAGTGCACAGCAGGTGGTAAAGCTCACAGCGACTTGAGTTGAAGACTGCTCCTTTTAGATGTATCTGTAGATTTGTGTCTATTTTCATAAATAAATCTGAATGCACCAGGATGTACAGTATAGTAAAGAGCACTGGGATTTAAACTACAGTTCATGCTTCAAGAAGTCTGCCCTACTCTTCAAGATGATCATAATTTGGTTAAAAGCCACAAGTCTGATCCATTAGTGACCACAGCACAGCTGCTCCCAGTCCACAGTAAGCTGCTGACCCATGATCAAATCCCCACACAACAGTGGGGCAGATGGGCTACACACCAGCTAATATTATAGCCCCTAATCAACCCCGCCCCTTTGGGGACTGTCTGCTGAACACCCTCTTCACACAAACCCATCAGGCTAGCAGCTGAAAATCTTTCAGCACGACTATCTGATACTGTACAGGAGACCACAATATACAGGAAGATAAGCCAAAGGAAAAAGTAACTAATAAAATTATTCTGCACATGAAAATACTTTGAAAATAATAATTTTTTTAACATTGTGCATGTCTTTCAATGTTAAGTACTTTTATGTAGTTCTGTTTCCGTAGAAATAACACAACATCAAGCCATTGGGCAGTTCTGATAGCACCTAATTAAAATGAGCTTTGTAATAAAAGGGAACTCCTGTTGACTCTCTTAAAGGTACTTAATTTGTTTCTGAGTTGAATATATTATTATAAAACACAAACAATGACATGACAGAGGAATGCAGATGGAGCTTTGTAGAGACAGAGTCCAAAGTGCTGCGATCACCCAAAAAAACACTGCTCTGCTCCACTGGTTCTTGTAAACAATAAAGTGTTCACATAAACAACAGATCAGGGTCGAGAAATAAAGTTGCTCCAATCTCTAATCCAAATGGAACCACACTTAAAAAAAGACAACAGAAGAACCATGTTAGGTTTTTAAACAACCTCAACTACAAATGAGTGCAAAGAACATTTTGAAATGATCCTAAGATGATGGAGAGGTTCTTTATCAATCTAATTTTTACACCTTTCCAATGTGTGAAGTTTTTTTTAAACTTCTTTAAACTTTCTTCACATTCACACCCGTCATTTACCATTAACAAACACGGCTCTATGAAGGACCCTCTGCTGAAAGATGCCGGATAAAATCAAACAGGGTTCTTTTATGGCATCATGCAAAAGGTTCTTTCTGCGGACCATCGCTGTCCAAAAAAAAAAAAAAATCTGTATTGTTTGATCACAGAAGCTGTTCCTTATATTGTGAAATTTATTAGTGAACCAATAGAAATGCAAAAATGACATTTAAAAAACATTTTACACTAAAACTGCAATAAAGAACATTTTTGTCTTCTGCTGTGAAGTTACCACTTTGGAGCCAAACTTGTTTTTTTTGCAGTTAAATAGTACATAATATACACTGTACTATAATATAAACCGCTTACTATCATTGGTAAACAGCTTACCAAAGATTTGTGTCACTACCATACATTGCGCAGAAGCCCTGTACTGTGTGTGATGTGAGCTTTTGTTTATGGTTGTGATTACTGTTGGTAAAATGCTGTGCTAGATATCAGGAAGAGATCCACTAAGATTATGTCAGAAATGTGATTTTAGTGTGTTACCTGTATGGCACACCTGTGTGTAGTGTTAGTAAGGAGGAGGGGTAGAGGGATCTATGTAAAAACTCAAACAGAGCAAAGAGCAGCATAAGACAATGTTCCTACCTTATTGTGGTGTAAAACAAACCCTTCTTGTGGTTTAATCCAAGGGGGAAGTGCGCATGCAGGTCAAAGCTCCTCAGCACTCGCAGACACAAGAGTTCTCCTTTCTATCTCTCCCTTTGCCTCCTGCACTGGCAGCCAAGCTCTTTATAAAGTTTAGGTGGGAGGACTAGTCCTCCTCCCCAAGCCCTCCTCCCCAAGCCCTCCTCCTTCCACTCTCTCTCTCTCTTTTTCACTCACTTGTTCACTCAGTAGCGACTCCATAATCTAACCTCATTGCCCTATTGCTCTCTCTCTGTCTCCCTCTCTCTCTCTATCTGCATGACTTGCTCAGCTCCTACTGGTCAGTCACACAACTGCATGGGAATTAATAAAATGAGGCAGAGACTGAGGTAAAATCTGGGTTGTTTTGTGAACAGTTAGGATTAAAAGTCAGAGAGAACTTCTAGCCAGAGAGAGCTGTTCTCAGACCAAAATATCACTGAAACGTTTCATTCTTTTTAAAAGAGGGGGAGAGGGCTTTTTTTTGTTTTATAGCGTCCCATGCAGAACTTTAAACAGCACAGACAAAATGACCTGTTTTGTTGATTTTCAAAGGAAAAACAAGTGCCATAATTCTTGCACATTTTATGTCATTTTCCCCATATGTTAAATTCAGCAAAAATGAGCCCCGTGCCCGTAGACCCCGGGATAGGCTCAGGGTACCTGCGACCCTAGTAAGGAATTAGCAGTTACAGAAAATTAATCAGTCAGTGTCATTTGACCAGGGCCTCCCAACTTCTGCATAGAACTGTGTATACATGGTGGCTACCCTTTACATTGTGACCTTTTCATAATAAATGGACAGAAGAGAAACGGTCCAAATGCTGTTTACATAAACTTAGACTTGAATTTACATTTTCTCTGTCATTTTAGAGATCTGGAGTTTTTCATGTGACACCAATAATCAGAATGGCTAAATTAGAATTATTTTATTCTAATACACATAAACACAGTAAAAAGCAGCTCAACGTTTTTATATTAATATCTAGTTAAATAATATAGTTAGAAGAAGACCAAAACAGCACTGGTTCCTGACATAAAGCTGTGTTACTAAGTTACTCCCTTTGCAAACATAGGGAAGAAAGAGGATTAAAGGAACAAATAAAACCAAATTAGCTTATGCACCACCAATACAATGACCGTAAATCATGTGTGTCATAATAGTAGGCAGAGAGATATTCCTTTATGATTAAGAACATTACAGCATTGACAGCATTACAGCATCTTTTTCCATATTACAATGATCAGTTCAACATGAAGAGACCTGCTCTGTGTTGCCTTTTCCAAATACCTCTCTATACAAGATAATTTAACCTTCCATTACTATATCAGAATCAGTCCATTAGTAGTTGGAATTTCTGTTGTTTTTTCCTCTCCAGCTCCAGAGGCTGATTATGTTTAGGTGCAGATTGTGCTGCCTAATGTAACGTAAGAACAGTGAGCTAAGTGTTATGAGACAATTGTATTTTGAGGAGTAACTCAGGGTTTTTAATATAAATATTGCGCATAGGTCTCAGTACTGAATATGCTGAAGGTTTCAGTGTCAGTATAGCAAAAGGAGCATCATGCAGTCTCTTACATACATAAGTGATTTCATTCACCATTTGTACACTTATCATCCATCAGTGGTCTATCAGCACAAATCCTCAACAGTAGCACAGGAGCTCCAGTTGTTTCAACAGCTGCATCGACTCATTTACAGTAAATACATTATTTGTTTCTACAGTGCGTACAGTATGTATCACCCTTCATCCCGTAAATCCACAGCTGTGACACATCTGTAAGCACTTGCGCCTGTAAGTGTTGGCTGAGGTTAACCCTGAGGGTCTCCTTACTGCTCCTGCCTATATCATACACTGTCAGGCACAAAGATATGACTCAGTGATGAGATTACGCAACTATACATGTCCCATGTATGAATCAGAGTACGAAGACAATATGCTTGCATTGTACAGATGTCTTGAGCGTATGTGGGAAGTAAACTGAATCATGTGAGGGACAATCTACAGTCTTACAGATGCTGACCACTACAGTGTCTGTTTCCATTACAATTTAGAAGAAAGAGAAATAGACAAGCACAGTAAGTTCATTCCCTACAAGTAGAGGAATGAGAGAGAGAGAGAGAGAGAGACAGAGAGAGAGTAGGCAATCTGAATGATTATGGAGAGAATGGACAGAAGCTGGCCTGCCGTGTGACTAGTTTCCTTTTTCCTAAATATCACTGTACATCATCACTATTTCATC
>JBBJLR010000145.1:13140392-13175195 GCA_037577145.1 Brachypetersius gabonensis
CAGCATAAAAGCAAATCTAATCATATGGATCATAAAGACATTATAGCTCTGGGAACTATGTGGCTGAAGCTAAACTCAAGTGGACATGGATTCTTGAAAGACAAATGAAGATAAAGGTTAGATCAGATAATGAGGAGCCACTCTGAAGAGGAAAACAGAAACAAGGGGGAGGGGGGATCCCCAAAGACAGTTGGAATTACTAAAACCTGGCTTCCATTTGAAGCAGGAGAGCTCTCTCTGTGCTGTGTTTGAGAGCAGGTCTCAGGTGGTCTCCACTGCCCCCCACTGTGCAGCCAATGGACACAACTCCTGTGGGAGGGGGCCTGGCACTCAATATCTGTCAGCATGTACTACAGTCAGGACAAACCCATCACATCTCATCATCCCCCTCCCCCCCATACACATGCACACACACACTCACAATTTTGAAATTTTAGAACAAAGTTGGTTAGTTTGGTTTTAATATTAATTTTATCCAGAAAATACACAGACAGACGGATTTATAATTTATATTCATTGGGTCAGACTGTGTTGGTACAATTTCTCTCATCCTGTGGTATTTTATTACAGTGCTAAAATAACCCATTTCCTGGGAATAAAACAACTCTAGTTTGTTTTTAAAGGGTGGTTTACTCCTTTCTTGGTAATGAGAATCACAGCGTTACCTCCAGCAACATCGTCAGCAACGAAAAACACACTGTTTTGGGAACACTAAAGGAAGAGCAGCTGGAGAGAGCAGCATGGCCTACACTTCACAACATTAACTCCCTCACTGTAATTCAGATACGTCTGCACACAGACGAGTCTTTAGTACTGAACACAACTGCAGTTAGTAGTTAAAACCAGTCAAACAGACAAGCTGTGTTGATAAGATAAGATAAGATAAGATAAAAATAAAAGTCTTAAAATGAGGACTATTGGAGGAACACTGGACAAACACAAGACCTTGCATTCTGTATAATCTAATAAGGTAATAAAGGTAACTGGGCATAGCATGGACAATACCCCATAGCAGACTCCCATGTGATCATCTATGCACAAAACATAATCTCTTTGCTGGTTTGGCATGTGTGTTTGGAGTGTCGCATGGAACATTCTGTTGTGGTTTACAGGAAAAGATGCTTGGCCCCCCCTGTGTTGGGCCTGCTGGTGGGCGGCTTGGTGGAGGGTTCTGTGGAAAGCTATTGTTCTGAGGCCAGGCCAGAGCAGCAGGACCCGGGTCAGTCTGGGACTCCCACGGAAAAAACTACTCAGCGTCATGTTTCGTCTTGGGGTTGTCACGGTCACCATGGAGATGGACACAGAAAGAACATGAAGGGTGCTTTCAGCTGAGTCGGAACAGTAGTGCGTTTCATTCAGCGCATGTGGCAACACTTGTTATTTACAACTGAACAGGTGCCTTAAAGGTTACTTCAAATCACTCTAATCAACAATATTCCTTGGGTATCTTTTCAGTCACATAAAAACACCTTTAATCTCTTTCACTAAGAGTGTTTCACAATGCAAGGACCAATAGGAATAAATAGTAAAATCTTTCTGTAAAGTAACGTAGAAGGATTCCTAGCCTAACAGTTTTTGGACCTCTAAAAAAATTATTTGCAGTGATTTCAGCCCTCACTGTTTTGATTTGCTGAAATAGTCCGACTTCTGCATGTGCGACGTGTGTTAAGAAGTGTTCAGTGTGTGTTAAACTGCATGTACGTAATATGCACATTAGTTTTACTAAATAAAATGTATAACAATTACTGTTTTTCAATGCCAATGCAAAAGCACATATTTATAATGTCTCTGTTTTTATTCTCTTATCACATACTGAATGTGTTTTTATCTGTAACCTAATTCTAAACTGTTCGTGATCCAGTCGCCATAATTACGGTTCAGAGAAACATGTATCCTCTATTTACATATGTAGAAATACTATTATGCAGAGAAGTTGAGCTGTGTGTCGAGTGCATGGCGTGAACATCTGTTTTTATTATGTGTTACGTATTAAATCATGGCATCACATGACATCTGTGATTTTAGAAACTCTGAAGCCTGGAAGCAATTCTGAAAATACTGGAAACAGAACAGCATGCGGTATAGCAGTATAAGCTGACAAAGTCAGTCAATATCTCTATCTATCTATCTATCTATCTATCTATCTATCTATCCATCCATCCATCCATCCATCCATCCATCCATCCATCCAACCATCCATCCATCTATCATCAATCTATTTATTTAATACATATATATATATTTATGTATGTATTAAATAAATAGATCGATGATAGATGGATGGATATATATATATATATAAATTTGCAAAGTTGTTGTTTAAAACCAAAACACCACGTTGGAAAACAGAATATTTGGAAATATAGT
This sequence comes from Brachypetersius gabonensis, assembly GCA_037577145.1. Lineage (NCBI taxonomy): Eukaryota > Metazoa > Chordata > Actinopteri > Characiformes > Alestidae > Brachypetersius > Brachypetersius gabonensis. Next base: position 13,142,760 of record JBBJLR010000145.1, read on the forward strand.
ATAGTACAGGTGAAAACATGCTATCAAAATGTTCATTACTATTGAATGTATTAAATGTGTTTCTATTCTTTGCCACTAAAAAATCTCGGCTGTTTTTATTAGCCATTCTGGTCCTTTAATATTCACCATTTATCATTGTGAGAAACAAGCAAAATTTGCTAACATTAGCTTACTAAGCTAACTGGCTTTAATGCACTTCCACTCCTTTCATTTGTCAAAATATGAAAGTTTTTTGCGAAATTGTAGCACATGCAGATACTGATAGCTTTTATTTTATTGTTTTTATTGCTCTTACCGTCCACTTTCTGCCAGAAACAATTCAAATTTTCCAATTGTGAGATTAATAAACTTTTATCTTATCTTATCTGATAGCAGTAAAACTGCTGTGAAGAGTAAAATAATTTATAAAATAGTTAACTTTATGCTGGTTAAAATCTGCTTTAATTATTCGTGTGGAAGTCCAATATTGTAATATGTACTCAAAACTGTAGACACATGTGAGAGTTGTGTTTTACATACCATTAGCACATCATCACGTTGTCACATTCTCTTCTAGATAACACCAGACAGCAAAACTGTGTTATTGATGAAACTTAAAAATTATGAATGAAGAAATGAAGTGAACCTAAACATTAAACAGACTAGTTAATTTACTGAAAATCAGCAGAGTTCAATGGGCTAATCTACTCTTCCACTTTAAGGTTTTGACCCCTAGGCAACAAAAAGCCAATTAAAGCATAAAGTGCATATATTTATTAGCTCAGAGTGGTCAGTTTATACCATAAGCAAAATAAAAATCTATACAATGTTGTTTACATGTTTTTCTCATTAAAAGGTTGCTTTTTTTTGTCCTAGCATCAAAGTCTTATGATTCAGATGAAACATGTGAACATTTGGTATCTATTATGAAATGAATTTAATTTATGAAGGCAATTCAAGTCTATATATGGGACCTTAGAGTTAAAGGGGTTAGCTCAGGGATCAGAAAAGGTAAGGTATGTGATAAACACAGTGCCGTGACTGTATTAGCTGCCAAAAATGTCAGCCATTCTCAATGTCTGGAGTGGCTACAAAATTAGCCAGAAATTGATAAAGGTGATCTGGGCTTAGTAACAAGCAGCAGAGGCCTTTAAAAACTATTTGGACGTTCTAAGATGAGGTCGTTTAGACAGCAGTAGTTCCTCCCATTTCCCATCTTGCCCTGTCCTTGGCCACCTAGAGTCTGATTGCTCTCCTCCTTTCCAAGGCCAGGATGACACCAACCACCAAGACGAGTTGCTGCACAGTCTGTTCAAGAAAAAATACCCAGGATTCTTCAGATATGATATCTATGGGTGCAGTGGAAAACAGAAGACGCAGGGAAAACAATAGAGAGCAGAGAGCCAAGAAGACATAACAAAGTCCTGATATTTGGGCTTAGCTCTCAACTTCACACAAAGCATAAAAGGAGGAGAGCATTCCACGTCTGAGAAAGTGAAACTCGGAGTGAGATATTATATAAAGAAAAAGGATTTATTCTGGATTTTTCTGTTCAACAAACATCACAAATCAACTAAGGTAGATGAAGAATATTCTAGTTGTCCAGACCAAACAAATATTACAAATGCTTTGTATTATTCTGGTATATTATTCTCTACCATGAACATTTAGTTCAGTAACTGTACAACAGTAATTTGTACAGCGGGTGACATAAAGGAGTTTTACAGAAGTCCGGTTCCGAGCCCCTAAAGAGCAAACCAAGTGCGAAAGGTCTAGGCAAAGTTCTCTAAATGCATGAAGAAAAATCAAGAAAGAAACCAAGGCTTAAAAACTTGAAAACATTCTCCTCTGCTGCCCTACAAAGGCAAAATACCTTAACTTCCCAGAGTGTGAAACTGAGAAAAATGACTTTTAAGGTTTTTTAAAGGTCAAGTTTGAGCTTAATTTTTTCATGTATATAAATGTATTTATTATAAACACTACCTGACAATTTTTTCAGTGTCCTACCTATCATACAGCTGGCTGGACAGTTGGCTCCTACAGTTTCACACTCTGAGAAGTTAAGGTCTATTGCCTTTGTAAGGCAGTATGGTTGACATTGGATAGTACAATTGCAATAACAATGAAATGTAGGAATTAGGAATAAAGAAACGAAGTGAGCCTAAACATTAAACCTAAGAGTTTAGATAAACCTGTGAAAATCTATTAGAAAGTGTTAGAAATTAAATGTTTTTCATAATAGACTGAGAAATATATCTGTTCACTAGAAACTGAGGTAAATATGAACTTACTCATATATATATTAATCATGTATAAATGTATAGTATTTGTAAGACACTGAGATACCTGGAGAAACATTCTCACTGGTATAGTCTAGACTAGCAGCGGAGTGAACTGTCAGGTGACCTCTACAACGAGCTAACCCCATCACACCTGAGCCTCAGGCAGCTTGACCTAAAAGGACACTAAGAGTATCCACAGGACCAGGTCACATTCACAAGGCATGCTGTACATGTTCAAACATAAAGGTAGCATGATGACACAGAAGAACCTTTGGTTTCCTAAAAAGCCTTTCAGTGGACATTTCTTAATAGAACCATTTTAGTGGGCTTAGCTTAGAGAACATGTTCAGAGTTTAAAGAACCTCTGCATATTGTAAATGTTCTATGAAAAAAAATGAAATAGGTTAAGAACCTTTATATTCTGTCAAGTTTCTTCAAAGCTGTAGTTTCTTTCTGCAGGTCCCTTAGTGGCCTTAACTCAGTAAAAATTAAACATTTTTATTTAGAATGAGTGTAAACTGTTATAGCTGCAGACGGCAACCAATTCCAAACTCTATGCATTTGAATAGAATGTCATTAAAGTTGAAAACATTCAACATTGGATAGTTGATATTGGATAGTAAAATTGTAATACAAGGAAATGTAGGAATTAGGAATAAAGAAATTAAGTGAGCCTAAACATTAAATGTAAAAGTTTAGGTACCCTGTGAAAATCTATTAAAAAGTGTTGAAAATCAATGGTATGTAAAACAATATATGTAACTTACAGTTAACATACATATATGTATATTTTTACAATAAAGATGTGCATATTTATATTCCTAGATTTTATACTGTACGTTTTTTAGACTGTACATTTGAACATTTTATTTTATACTGTACTGTGACATAGTATTTTATTTTATTTGATTTGATTCTATTCTATTGTTTTTCTTAATTTTGCTGCTTTTAACTTTGTACTGTCCACTTTCTGCCATGACGAAGTACATTTTATTAAAGGTTTATCTTATCTTGTCCTATCTTATCTCTTATCTCTTAAAGTCGCTGTTGATGTGATGCTCTGCTGTCCCAATACTTTTGTATTATTATTTTTGTCCATATAGAGTATATACAAAACATAAAATGTTGAATTGCATGTTTCAGGTTTCCTTCTGGTTTTGCATATCATTCCCATTTTCTTCATACAAATATATTCCATCAATGTATTTAAAGAGCAGGAATAATTTAGGTGAGGACCCTGTACATTTTAAGGTACATGTACAAAAAAGGGCTTGAATAAATGTGATTCTGTAAGTTTCTGTATGTTCTGTATCTCTTTTTTCAGAGAGTATCCTTTGCTACCATGTGTTTCTGTTCTCTAGTGTACTGTTAACTGTTCCAGAGTGTGGAACTGTGGAACTGCAGAATAATCAACATTTATAGCAATTACTGGAACTATTTTTTTTCCTCCAGGAACATATATCTTCTCTACTTGATCAAGGTATAGAAAACACAAAGTCACAAGGAGACGCTTTTAACAACAAACTAATTGCATTAGATTTCACTGAACAAAAGCATAAGGCTTAAATAGTTTGATGAAGGTAGATTTTAACCTTGTCATCCAAATGAGATCCTAGCCAAGGAACACTCTAATGGACATGTGACAGACCTGAAGGATGGAACTGAACACTAAGTACCTGGTCTTTAGCACAATAAAGAGCATTTTGTTAATTGAACTGAAAGAAAATCAATGGCAAAGCTCTTAGATGTCTCCTGGGCAGATGCCAAAGTTCCCAGTCCCCAAAACCAACATTCTTTTAACTGTAAGACCCACCTGAACCCTACACTACTACACACTTCTAGATACAAACTTTGCCTTATGCAATCTGGCCAATTTTAAATGAAAGAAAAACAGACAAAAGTTATGTAACAACTAATAAAGTTGTACAATTCCAAAAAAGCGAGAGGGGGCTTTAATGAACAAACCACCTTTCAGCAGAGGCAGATGAGGTTAACAGAAGGACTGTTAATATCTGATATTATGAAACCTGACAATATCAGAAACATGTAGCCCAGTGTCAACATAAGAACGAGAATGTGACTAAATTATTTGAAGAGAATAAAACATGTGGTGCTGAAAAAGTCATGTTGATGGAGGTGCATTTCTTCCTGGAGTCCAGAAAAGTATTGGTTTAAAGGGGAATTCTGTTGATGTTTTAAATCTCATTTAAAGAAAAATAGCTTATTTTAAGTATTATCTAAAGAGAAAAAACAGCACTCTCAGTAACAGATGATACTCATAGTTTCAGTATTGCCACTGCAACTGCTGTCAATAGTTTGGAGCTTCTGGTCAATAAAATATTTCTCAGCTCATCAGCCTCTTAGCAAAGAATGTAAGGACTGAGGCTACACTCGCAAAGGGCAGAGACTTAAGCCTGGACACATGAACAAGGAACAACATGCTGACATCAGGGAAAGAAGTGGCCCAAAGAATGCACAGGGTACACTGGTCAGTCTCTAGCACCTGTGCAGCTGCTGACCCCTCCCCCGAATGGAGAACTGATAAAGCAAAGATGAATAAAGAGATGGATGAACCCGTCTGCTCCATAGGCTGAGCACTGTGGAGAATTAGAAATGCATATCTCCCCATGAGCTCTGTTAATGCACTCCTACAAACCAGTAAATCATGGGTTGCAGGTAGAAATTTTCATGACTGTCATATAGATGGCCGAGAAATAGAGTACATCTCTGGATTATGTTACATTTGATAGAATAAAGAGGGTATAAGCAACGATTAACATCATGAAAATCAGATCAAGGACTGACTACTGAACATTAGAGGGAATCACCCATATTCTACACTCTTCTCCAAGAGTCAAAACAGTATTGTTCAAGGCTGCCCTCCTGTGGCAGCAAACCTTAAAGCCAACCTGATATCAAAGATGACCTTTTTGACATAATTTGGCATCCTATTCTATTCAAAAGACATAAATCTTATCTCCCTGTAATCTTTTTCTAATTATTGGTGACTGAAGGGAATTTCGTGTCTATGTGATTAATGGAAAATGCCTCAACTGGCTTGGAAAATGTCCTCATGATTAAAAAGTCGTTCAGGGTGGTTTGATTCAAAATGTACCATTTTTGAGATACTTAAAGCCAGAATTGTGTTTATAGAAGAACTAAACCATATTTCTGGAAATCCATTCATACTGGAGAGGTAAATGCAGTGTGTTTAAAGGTAAAATAATACCCAAAGAAAGTTATTGATTCAACACTAAAAAAACTACATGTATGGGTTCACTGGACATTTCGGATAAATTAATAATAATAAAATACAAATACAAGGTTTGGTGGTATATTTTTCTACAGTGCACCATTTCACAACATGCCACTCTTAATGCTCTTTCTTATATCAACTATTAAATTATGAAGAAATTTTAAATAAAAGAACTGTGATTAAGTTGCAGTGAAGATAATGAATCAGTTTTGTGTTGGAGTGCACACCATCATGTGTGTGACATGTTTCATACAAAACAGACCAGACACGTATGCAGGACAGTTATCAAACCTTAGAAAGTAATAAATTGTGAAAAAATGCTTTAAAACAGAACAGTGATTTGAACGTAGCAGGAAAGCGAAGTCAGTAAGCAGACAGACAAACAGCGACAGGTCTTACCTTGTTGGAGGTGCTGCTGCTGCTGGCCTGATGTCAGTGAGCATTCCCTCGTTGCAGTCTGCATTCCAGAGCAGTGACAGCCTGTGCTCTCTCCAGACACTCTTCAACATGACTAATAGGCCCCAGTCAGAGGAAGCTATTACTGAAAATCGGCGTGCAGGCCCATGACACGAAAATTATAGTCCTGCAGAGCCAGAGCCCAATCAATGAGCAATATGTTAAAATTGTTTTGTGACTTCTAAACTGTACTCATTAACCAATTTTCCACATTAGATATGATAAGGCCATGACCAGTCAAAGACTAATAGAACATAACAGTAATGGGGATTTAATTGCAGTCTTGATTTCTACAGCACCATGGCCTAGTTATTAAATAATGCCATCACATGTAATAATCCTGGACAACCTCTTCCTTAAGCAAGATTACACTGTAATTAAAAAATGGAAATAAACATTTTACTATATATTCTTGTTGCAATTATTGGCACATCTTCATTTAATATGTTATTCCTAACCTGTCCTGTGATGCTGAAGGAGATGGGAGACATCACTCTTCTTCTTTGTATGGAATTCTTGCCTGGTGACTCCCCTTGTCAGGTTTTAAAGGTCAGACTAGCGTCACCTTTGTCAAAGCTTGATTCTATTGGTCAGTGAAATATTTGTTGGTTTTGAAGGTATGTTTTGCATCACTGTACTGTTGGAAGATTTATCCACAACCCAGTTTAAGCTTCCTGACAGAGATGATCAGATTTCATGCTAAAATGAGCAGATCATCACAGATCCACCACCATACTTCACAATTAGGATTAGGTTATTTTCTGCATGACCATACAACTAAATTACGAAGTACCAGTGATGTTGATGATGTGATAACAGCACAGCCTTTCATCTAGAAAAGCTTCCAAGTACCTTGGCAGGGAGTGGAATTTCGCCCCTGGAGAATGCTTTGGTGAGAAAGAACTTATTAACATTGCTATCTCTTCATCGCTGCACTTTCATTTTCTGGCTTGCTTTGGGCTTGTTTGCAACTCTATTATTCCCATGTACATTTTAAACCCTGCACCTCATCAGTGGGTGGGGATGCATGCAGTTTGATAAGCTGCAGTTTTAGTAAATTGGAGGCTAAATTCAGATGGATTATAAACACTTATTGTAGTTGCATTTTCTGTTGTGTCTGCACTTGTACATATATTTGGCCCTGAGGGTATTTAACCCAGGGGTCATCTGAAAAGGATAGGTCATAGGTGATTACTTAATCCTAAAATCCCAAACATGTGTTCAAAAAGGTCAACTTAAAATGGTTGTGTGTCAAGTTTTTGCTCCTGTTTATAAGGATGCTAACCACCAACTGTGGCATGTTTTCAATAACAGACTATTAAGTTCTGTTTATTAAATGATGATCTACACATTCTCTTCATTCACCATTTGTATTACACTATCTCTGTGTATTATTATCTCTGACTGAGTTTTATAGCCGCTACATGCCGAGGAGGTTGAGGGAGGGGTGTATGATGACTTCCAGTTATAGTTGTGAGGCCTCTCACCCTGAATGCCATAGAACAGAACACTCTACTCCCCTCAGAGAGACAAAACGCCTCCACAGGACCACCTCTCCTACACTCTCCCTATTGAGGAATGTAGTCAGTTATGCAATGAGGATACAGTGGAAGAGGTGGGTGGAAGTAAGTACTGAAAAACACTCAGGACTTTCGGCCAAAATCATGGTGCAACAGAAGGAAAACTCTGGAATTCTTGGAAAGAGGGTTAAAGCTGGCCCTTCTCATAGCTTGGAACTGACATTTTTCGTAGGTTTGGACGAGGTTTGAAAAGTAAAACCAGACAGTTTAAATCAGCTTCAGGGATTTCAAGTTGTTTATGTACTATATTTCTGTACCTCACATTTTTTATAAACAGCACAGTTTAAATGATTGAATTTCTTCTAGTCATCATCAATATCACACAGTATCTTCTAATTTTGGCCAAAAGTAACAGATCCCTTAAACCTAGACTAACCTGCATATTGATATCAGTACAGTGTGTGCAACAGAATATGTACATCCTGAGACTGCTGTACCACTCACTATCCCTGTAACCTTTCTGCACCTAAACCAACTAATTACTGTCTAGAATCTTCTAGCCTAACGATCCTGGGCAGAGCACTGTTTGCATTGGCAGGACATGGCCAGCAGTGATGCTGAGGGGAAATATTCACCATTGTTATGACTGGACACAATGAGAGCTGACAGTTAGGCCAATCAGTGTGTGAATGCGCAGCTAGGGATCAGGATTAGACCAGGTTCCCTGGACAAATGGGACATCTCAGAGACTGTGTAAGATCACTCAGTCATAAGAAAAAGTCAGTCTACAATGTTTAAATAAATATTTTGAAACAAAGACAAAAAGTGTGAACCAAAGCAATATTCAACATCAACCCAAACTTTAGAAACACAACTTTTCCCTGTTTCTCCTTTTACAGAGTAATGATACTTTTCTGCTGGACCACTTAGCAGGGCAGCCGACAGGAGTAAGACTCAGTAAAAGACTGAGACACTTATAGGCTGCCTGGCTGAGTAGTCCATCAGAAAAAGAAAAAGGTAATATTAGTCTGTAAAAAGTGGAACAGCGTGTGCATGTTTGAAGTCAATATTACTCAGAATAGGACTAAAGGAAAGAGTAAAGCATATTAATCACTGGGTCTTAGAAAAACAACAAAAGCTCTTCCTGTGCAAAAACATTTACATTTACTGCATTTGGCTGACGCTCTTATCCAGAGTGACGTACATCAGTGCTTAAGAAGTCCACAACTGTTTCTTACCTGAAAAACAGCTTAAATCCGTGTCAACTTTTTAACAGATACTGCAGTCAGAGCATCTATACAACAACTGTCAAATAATAATTAGCCAACACCTACCCAACGATACACATACAGTGTTTACACAATTAGAAATGAGGTAAACACTGCATGTTGTGCTTGTTTGGGACTGGGCTGTCACTGTGCTGCTGATTTCTTCTTAAACAATATTTAGTTCTTTTTCAAATGTATATTTGAACACTAATCATTACCTCATAAAGCAGAAGGAGGTGCTTGTGCAAGAATTTAACAGACACTAGCATGGAATAGTTGTCATATTAAAAGAGATGCTGATGTAAAAATAAATTGTAGTGGTCTCTTATTTTTTCCCAAGCTGTATATATATAAACTCTTATATTTATAATGTACACAGCTGAATGATATGTTTCAAGACTAAAATAGCATGAACTGTGTATGTCGTGTGCACAACATGGTGGGTGGGGACAGGTGAAGCAAGCTGTAAGAGAAAGTACATATTATTCTTAGAGAAAACAACTCTAAGAGTTAGTCCCCGTACTTCCAGTGTGGGGTAATCTTGCTTCAGCATACCAATACATCTGGGACAACGCTATGCCTCCAACTTTGTAGACAAAATTTGGGAAAGAATCTTTTCTACTCCAACATGACTGTGCCCCAGTGCACAAAGCAAGCTCCATAAAGACATGGCTGGATTAGTTTGGTGTGGAAGAAGTTGACTGGCCCAAACCAAGCCCTGACCTCAACCCCATCCAACACCTTGGAACAGAGATAGTGAGCCAGACCTTCTTGTCCAACACTGGTGCCTGACCTCATAAATGCTCTACAGAATGAATGGGCACACATTCCCACAGAAACTCCAAAGCTGCTTTAACAACTTTCACCCTTCTTGGAAGGCTTTCCACAAGATTTCATTGTTTCTGTGGGAATTCAATATAAAAGGGTCTTCCCTAAACTGTGTCCACAATGTTGGAAGCATGGCGTTGGTGTCTTGGTTCGCTGAAACACTGGAAGGAAGGGGCTTAGCCCAATCCCTGAAAAATAGATCCACATAATCAGAGGGGAACTTTTTTAGCCTTTGAACACAACATTCATTTTAGGCTGGAAGTGCATTCATTTTAGGCTGGAATTTTTCTTTAAAAGAAGAATCTCATATCAACAGGATGTGAGAGGCCCTCTCAGACAGAGCCTTAAAGCTAGGCACACAGGAGGTCTATGCATAGGCACATACCGTAACTAACACCTATTGTGAAACATAATATGACCAAATGTTACGTATAAACAATCACCAGAAATACAAAACTCTGATGACTTCAATGCTGAGTAGAGAAAGCCCAAGTGTTAAATGCAATACAAAAAAAAAAAAAAGAATTCACCCTTGCATGCACTGTTTGTAGTTTAATACTCTGCAGATTCATTCAATGCACAATCTCTTTAAATGCAATATCCTTAGGTGATCCAAGCCTCACCACACACACCTATGGCTGTATATTAACGAAAGCTGTTTTCTTGGACATTATAGAGGACACAGTGCTGCAAGATTGTAACATCACCCTGTAAGAAAGGTAAATTACCCCAGAGAAAACCTGGCAGCTTAATCTCCTTTATCCTCTCCATTCGTCTGACCTTGAACATCTTTTAATGCTTTTCACTGGCTGACTGCTCACAACAATGAAGGTGACTTCAATTTGTTTCATTTTTTTGTTACATTCACAGCAGCTCAGAAGATAACGGTGAAAAAGCGCTCACCGCTCCAATTTATTAGATCCAAAAAATGTTCCTTAAACTGAGGATAAAAATAAATCAAGTTGAGTTTTGGTTGTAAATAACAGTGAACACTACCAATAGTACACAAGTGACTCACTCCCAGATGTAAACTGTTCCATCCTTTATTAAACATAGCTTGCAAGAGATAAATATTACAAAGTTATTTCCTCCAAAATTAGCTTATTTTTTTTCAGTCAATGCATAATTGTTGTTAATCAACCGGCAGTAACCAAACAGCATTTTTTCATCTCCATTTTTAGACAGTTAAATATCAAGGATGTGCAAAAGGTCTGGATTAAATGTTCCAAATGAAAATTAAAAGTTGACCAAAAAAAACCCCCAAAAACAAACAAAAAAAACATTTTAGTCTTGCCTCAAATTCATAACTGTTTTAGCCAATTCCCCGCTGTTCATAGAAGGTTTTTTTTTTTTTATTTTAACAAAAACAGATTCAGATATTGCCATGTATTTTGAATAGTCAAACTGGTGGAATTGCAGCCAAGTCTTTTAAAGATAAAAGAAATGAAAGATTCGAGAAAATATGACCCAAACCCCAGTCTCCCATTTCAAGAATAATGACCTGTATTTTGCAACAAATAACTCAGAGAGGAGAAAAAAACAGTAAAAGAACAATAACTGAAAAAGAACTGAAATAATGATCCAAAAACTAGAGTGACATCACATGGTGGAGAGACGTAAACCCCAGTGCTAAAATGCTCGTCTCCAGAAAAGCTGATTGTCCAATCAGAGAATTATGGACAGTTACTCTGACAATGAAATGTGAAAGAATATCTAAGAATGTCACAATCTTTATATTCAATACTTGAAAAGTGTGCAAAATTGTCCCACTTTTTTTTTTGTCTTAAAATTGTACTAAACTGAAAGCAGTAAGCATCAGAACAGTCAAAAAACACAATTTTTCCTTAAAACGCAAATGTATACAATGTATACAACTTCCCATGAAAAACAAAATAAGAGCATTGCAAACTTTCCCACTTGGGGAAAAACATGAATAAGAGGCATACTGAAGTCTAGCGAAGAAAGCTTTTATATTATGAGTAGAAAACGAGAATTTACATTGTCTCCCAAAAAGGGTAAATGACACCCTGTAATTCAACTAAAGCGAACTCAAGGTAATGTGCGCTTTTGTCTGATTTTGTGTCGAGGGGTGAGTGCTTTGGATTTGGTCAGGTGTGGGGTAATACTGTCAAATGTCTGATCCACTCTGAGCCTTGCGAGGCTGATAGTCTGCATGGGACTTCCAGAGAAAAAAAATATTTTCACTGAACATTGGATTAACTTCAATGTTGTTGACAAAGAAAAAAAGCAACACACACAAAAAAGAATTTACAAGAATATCCCATCATGTCCCAGTCCAAAGACTGCAGAATGGATCAAACGCTCCACCAGGACAATTATCGTTTTTTTTTTTGTTTTTTTTTTATCCATTTGCAAATACTACATACTACAAAAACATACAACCAGGGAGAAAAATGCATCGAAAAGAGCTCATTCAAAAACAAGAGAAGTATAATCCCGTACATTTTGCACATTTGTTACACAATAATACACAGTGATCACAAAACGAAATGACAAGCTTCACAATATTCATGGCTTTTTGTTTGCTTTTCTACACAATATACAACCATTTTAATTTCATTTTTTTATTCGAGGGAGAAAAAAAAAGCATATATACAATAAGTCATTATTACTTCTGACCTAGCAAATATTGTGTTGTCATCTCTTAGTTCATTTTTTTTCCCGTTTGATTTAACTTGATTTTTTTTTTTCCCGTATGAAAAGATCACAAATTAAATAAGCAAACCAAACTTAATCGAGGAGTCATTAAAGTAAGTTTAATATTTCAAAACCCTAGAAAATGACATTTCAAAGTCCAACTGGTAGATATCAGCAAAGGTATATGGATGCATCCATTACAGTCTGGCAGAGAGATTAGGGGAGAGAGAGGAGACGGACTATACACCTCTCGCTTTTGCTTTCAGGGGGTCATACAAAATACACAAAAATTGAGGTGGGGGAAGGATGGGGGAGGGAAAAAAAAAAACATTTCGATGATGTGAAAACACGTTTACTAAAGGGTACTGATTTATAGACAGTATAAAGAAAACTGTAAACTTTCTACCATCTAATATTGCACCTGTGAATCAAAGCCAAGGTAGTTTCAATGACTTGTTTGAAAGTTGCATTATTCTGTCACAAGCAGTAACGTTACGAACAGCCTTCAATACCAAAACAGTAATACCTGTAATGACCAGTGGCTCACTTCACATTTCGAACCACATCAGTGATTTGACGCCGCCACTTTCAGCAATCGTGAAGCTGGAGCACTTCAAGAGAAAGCCCTCGACCTGTGATCGACCTGCATGCTGACCTCAGTGTGCCCTAAGCCTAAATAGACATGGAGCTTCTTGTAGTACATGTTAAGGCCAGAAAATGGTTGGGTTGGGTGTCCAAAGCCCACAAATCTCACACTCACTAAAATTTTAGCTATGACTTATGTGTAAGTTAATCAAACAACTTTCAATTTAACACCCCCACTTGCCTCAAAAAAATCTGTACAAACTGCTGTAATGAAGCAGCTGTGTCAAGTGCTAATTCAATGAGACAGTGAGGAATTAAATGATGTGGCTTGAATTCTGTCTAGCACCAAAACAGCGTGTTCCTTTCCATCCTAAATCTACACCAAAGCCCATCCGAACCTCTAATACTGCATACTGACCAAACACTGCTAATGCTGCCACCTTGTGCAACGCCTCTCTTACTGCCCTTGTTGCTATCTGTACTGAAACGAAGCTGAAATGTTCCTTGGGAAGGTAAGCCAGTGATTCACTGCACCATAACAGAAATGTATTGATTTAAAATATCTTTTAAACATTTTACTTTTTTGTCTCAAGGACCAGATTGACAGCCAAACACAAACAGCAGGTTTTACGCCACAACAAACAACATGGTCTCTCTCCCAACTTCCTCTGAGACATTCTGGTGCCATCCATACCTTAAAGAGCCTGGCAGCTGCAACATTCTAGTCCTGTTTCTAACTTCTTCTTTCTTTCTTCTTCTTTTTTTTATTTTCCCATTCTTGTTAACAAAAGTGCTCCTGGAGAACGAGGCACCTTGCGTGCATTGCCCTAACACGCTGATTGATCCTTTGCCTTTGCCATTATAGATATATGCATCTCCTTCTCTTAAACCTTCTCTCAAGCTAAGAATCTATACATAAACCATATAGATATTTGAATAGTTTCCGTCTGTTTTACTATTTCAATGATTATCGTCTCCTGTGGCAAGTACCTTTCAGATACGCAACCGTTTTAGCAAGAGACGCCGCCAAAAACGGAAACAAAATAGAAAGAAATAAAAATAGAAAATTAAGAACTCTAAAGGAGAATTGAAACTCAAAAAGAAATAAAGTTCATGGTAATGGAACTCTGGGTCACTTCCTTCTTATCCAGCCAATCACAAGCCACCACAAGGCAAAGCCTTTCTCAGAGCATCGGTGTCCTATGAGGGCAAAAGCTTTGAGGGGGAATGGAAGATGCTGCTTTCAGAGACCATCCATGTCGACGTTAAACCGAAATGGGCAGATTCTGTTCATTCAGAGACAAAAGGCCTTCATCAGAATTACGCTCTTGCCTCTGCTGTTGCTCATTTCAGCCATTCTTCTGTGTGTGGTGCCTGACACAGGCCAGAACATCCTTCACCATCAGTGTCATCAGCAAGTCAGCAGACATTTCCTAGTGTTCTCATGATACCGTGTGGTCTTCTCAAGGCAAAACTACTATTTGTCAAATCAGTGTCTCAGTGCATTAGGACCAGTCCACTGGAAAAGCCTGTCATGTTCCATAAAACCCAATCTCCACCAAGCCTCCGAAGGACTGGTAGCTTAGAAAAGTGTTTGCTACAAAGACTCTGGTCTTACCAAATGGCACAGTCGAACCGTTCTTATTCGACAAGCTTAGTTATAAGCTTCAATGAGGGACACATGATTAAAGAAAAGAAGGGCTTTCATAATTTCAAACCGTTTTTCAGGGTGCAAAAGATAGGGATATTTTTAAGTGACCTTTGAATCAAGCCCCCTCCCTCATGAGCAAAATAAATAAAAAGGCTACAAAAAAGGAAAAAAAAAAAAACCCCACGTCACTAAGAATACTAATAATCGTAATAAGATTACCTGTAACAGAAGCAATAATAATAATAATAACATAGCAATAAGAACAGCAATAATAAATTGAAATAAAGAGCTTTGCTATAGTAGGAAATTGAAGTCGAGATGCACTGACAGTCTGGTGTTCATCATCTGGCTGACTGAGTCGTTCTCATGGGTTAGTTGGGTAGGCACACGGACAGGCACTGCATGCGACGGGGGTGATGGTTGCTGTGTTGTGTGTAGTGTGTGAGTGTATGTGTGTGAGCGTGTGTGTGTGTGTGTGTGTAGGGGTAAGGTGTGAAGGGGTGTCCAGAAGGGGCCAAAGGTCTGCTGGACCTCATTTCTGGCCAGTGATGGACTGAGATATGGAGCGTGGGGGGATCATGTCCAGCAAGTACTCCCTCTGTCGGTCTGCTAGACTGGATGCCTTATGGCCTCCCACACCTCCCGGGTTCAAATAGGCAATATTCAGACCTGAGAGGAGTCCGAGACAGGGCATGAGAGAGAGGGACAGAAGAGACAACGTAAAAACAGTCAAATGACAGAAAGGGCAAAATCAAAAGTGCAAAATACAAAACAGAGGGTTCTTTTTTTTTTTTTTTTAAACTGGTTTTATATTACTGAGTATTGATTCAACTTTTTGAATGGCAGTACAATACCATTCACATAGGACATGGAGCTATATCTGGCTGCTTAATAGTCTAAGGTTGTGCTCTCACCAGGGATGTTGTAGATTTGCCGATGGCTTTCATGCTGCGACCGACTGCTGCTGCCTCCTCCACAGCGCTTGCTGGTCATGCCCAACAGGCCACTGGCCACTGAGAGCTGGGATGCCTGGGCAAAGTTAGAGAGAACACCCCGTGCTGAGCTGGATAGACTCCGCTGCAGGGCGGCCTGTGGCTGAGGAGCCTGGCAAACAAAAACAAATAAGGCCAAGTGTTACTGAGCAGATCACAGCTATTTCACAATGTCGAAAGGCATAAGAAAAGAGACAAAACACCAAAATGTGCAGAGTAATCAAAGACCAGGAGTGGAAACCAACATGTGTAAGAAATTGTGTTACCTGTCGGAGGGCATGGTGTCGAATCATGCTCTCAGCCTTGCTGACACTGGGCACAGTCTGAGCTGAGCTTGGAGACAGAGTAGCCTGCTGCTGGAGCCTCTGCTCTATCTCCTTACATACACAGATAGGAGAGAGAGATATTAGAAATAGTGCCAAAATCAGAAATTCAGCTCATACTCTATTGCGTAGAATGTGTTAATGTTATCAGCCGTCAGCTAACCTGCTCCTGCTGCAGGGCCTTGACAAAGGCATTCTTCAGTCGATTGGTGTGCTCGGCCTTTAAGGCCTTCTTTTGATTGGACGTCATGCACTGCTCACACAGAATGCGTCCACTTTTTTCCTGCTTCCAATGCGGAGTGAAGTCGGTCCTGCACTGGGCACAGAAAAACGGCTCCATGCGGGCCAGTGACCCCCTCATTTTACCTGCCAGAGCAAACAAGAGTAAAGGATTTCTGCTTTGTTCTAGCTTACAAATGTTTCGGAATATTACTCCACAACAAACTACAGGTTCTTCCACAATATAATAGGTTTAACTTTTTAGTAATTAACACTACCAGCTCACTTTCACTCCTCACCCACATCAGTAATGTGGTAATAGGCTGTATGTTGTGTGCCTGGCCTTTACCCTGGCTGTCGATGACGCTCTGCACCACCTCCTCCAGACCCACCATGTAGATAAACTCGCTGTTGGCAGCCGAGGGCAGGAAGTGGAGCAGGGGGGCGGGGGGTTTGGGTGGTGGGATCTCCAGCAGGGTTTTCTCCAGCTGCTTGCGTAGGGCCAATTTGGCAGCTGCCTGGCTGCTGGCCTGGTCGTTCAGTGATCCCACAGAGCCCACACTGGAGCTGCCGGGCAGTGTGGATGGGCTGACCGCTCCTACTCCACCCACTCCCACACCCACACCGGGAACCCCTGCTGCCCCTGCTGCCTGCATGTGGGCTAGGTTCATGTAGATGGCTGTAGAAGAGCTGGAGCGCTGGGAGGCCGCCACCTGCTGGCTTGCAGCCTGTGGCACATGGAGCACATATTACTCAGTATGATTTGGATAATTTTTTCAGCTAATGACTGTGCTCTACCATGCTGCTCTATCTAAGTACATAGTGAGCTGTAGTAACATGGATCTGTTCAAAAGATTTGAACTTTATCTGCACTGATAAATGAGGCATTCTAGATGTTAATTACATTTTTAACTCAATGTATAAGCTTTATCAATTAATATGAAAATAACTTTTTTTGCAACAAAATGGGTTACATATGAAAATCAACGATATCTGATTTTGAACACAAGTATGTGTCCCTTTTACAGAATTACAGCGATGATACTGTATATGTTGTTGATGTCTGTGGGGTATTCAGAGCCCTCCATCCTGTGTGTTAGAAAAGAAAGTATGCACATACCTGCTGATAGCTAACTGCGTTGCCCATGCTTCCTGTGGAGGATCGTCCCATGCCAGGCTTGGAGGGCACTCTCTGACCCTGCAGCTGGGCAGGGTTAGGAGCGATGACCCGCTGGGACATCATCATCGGTGGCAGAGAGGCACTGGCAGCAGACCTGATTACCGTGTGGCCCTGGAACAAACAGGCAGACAAATAAATAAAGACACAGTACAATGAATGACCACTAGATGTCAGCAGGCCCTTAATTTGCAGCCACTACTACACGAGCACATACAGTAAAAGAGACATGAATAAATTGTGCAACGATACATACTACTGTAATAGAAGTAATATTAGCCCTCCATTTGCATGAGGAGAAACACTAATGTGAGGATAATCTGGTCTAGACAGTGAAAATGCACATTCAAGGAGTTGCTAATGTCAGGTGAGTTATTGAACCAGAATTTAAACTATTTTATTAAACAAAATAAACAGGAGGAAAATCAATTTGAAATGTTAGCATGGCATATTGCGGCTACAGAATAGAAAATACATTTCCAGGTCAGACACAAAGCCCCTTCACACACACCTGTGCTGTGCGCAGGTTTTGGGGCTCTGAAGTGTGCATGCCTGGCCGCACGGGAAGCTTATTCAGTCCC
This sequence comes from Brachypetersius gabonensis, assembly GCA_037577145.1. Classification (NCBI taxonomy): domain Eukaryota; kingdom Metazoa; phylum Chordata; class Actinopteri; order Characiformes; family Alestidae; genus Brachypetersius; species Brachypetersius gabonensis. Next base: position 13,160,535 of record JBBJLR010000145.1, read on the forward strand.
TGTGAACTGTGAATGGGAGAGGGCTGCACAGAGGAGGGGGCGTTCTGGACCACTGGAACCTGGAGAGGAAGATGAAGACAGACAGACAAACTTAACACACAAAAACACTCAAGCATGGATGCCATAAACTGGCATAGACTGAGCCTAGATGTCAAGTTTCCTGAGGAAAATCAATGCAGGTGTTTTTATAAAGCTGTCACCAGAGTTGGCAAAACCATCTTTAAATGATTTGATCTATTTTGGTGTTAATGAAATCAGCACATGCACATCAGGGCCTACGGCAGAGTTTCCTATTTCAAGTGGAGTCCAGCACAAAAGCACTACAGACTCTTTATGATCAGCATTTTTAGAGGCTGTGAGAAAAATCTCAGCCCTATAGCAGCAGTGCAAACATATCACAGAGTTGATACACTGTTTAGCTGTGGCTTTAGTCTTTTTCAGAACATTTATGATAGATAAAAACTGTTAAAAACACTATTACAACATGATTCTGTACATGTTTTCATTTCTGTCATTGTCTTTCTTTTTTGTATCGAAAACATATAATAGTGCAAAGCATACATTGCATCATGAAATCTGTGTATTCTTCCACCCCTGCTAAGGCGACTCACTTATAAATGGTACTGTAGAGCTTTAGCAAAGCTCAGGTATCAGTGCTGATCTGGTGCAAAGCTGAGGTCATATCTGTGTTCTCATTTCACTGCATCAGTCTATAGCTTTAGAACATTATGTAAACAAGAGTAATGCTTGAAAATTGAACTAGTTTCAGAGTGGGGCAGTAACGGTCACCAGGCTGCGGGAGCCAGTTTCTGGGACACTGTTAAGCAGCATGGAGTGAGGTGTTAACCCAGCTGTGCTGATAAATGGAGGTAATGGCAAGGAGCAGAGGACCGACCTTCTGCACCACGTTCTCTTTCTGCATCTGGCTTTGTCTCAGCTTCTTCAGCAGCACCAGCCGGGCCTCCTCCAGCCTCAGCTCCTCACGCAGCGCTTTGATCATCTGCTGCCTCTCCTCACCCGTCTTTCCCTGCGGAGCACAACACACACGAGTGCACACACAAACACAAGATGCAACAGTCAGAGAAATGCACACAGTGATCCCTACAGGATGATGAGACACACACAAACCAATGTAGGGGAACTGAAAGTGATGAACTCACAAAGACCCCATAAAAAAAAAACCAAAACATGCAACACACACCTATACACTACCAGTCAGCCTTTTGAGCATTTATTTAAAAACAAATCAAAACCAAACAAACAGGCAAACAAAAAATACAATCAGTTCATCAGTGTCTTGTCTGGTATGAAAAGAAGTTTGTGTGTAAATAAGACCAGAGGAGTTTTATTTTTCTCATAATATATTTAAAGCTCATTGAAATTTCAATGCTGACATAATATGAGGAGAAAATATGTGGGACATAGAGTGGGGCATCGTTACCAATCTAGTACCATCACAAAAATGGATATGCAATATTGATTTACTCAAAATAAAACTGGGGCTCGTCTCACAACTTGCTTAGTCAGTTCATTTTAAGGCTTTTTTATTTACGACATTCGTGAACTCAAAAGAATGGTGAACATGAAGGGCATGATGGATATTGTATGCTATGTATGAGACACTGTAAATATGAGGCTTGCATAGTGCACTGTGAGTAACCTATTGATCGGTATGAGGTGTTTAGTATGAATAAGGTGACAGACCAGTATGACTAGCTTGATAACCAGTATAACCACGACTGACAATCCCAATAACATTTCTAAGCAGGTCTTTGATGGTCGAGATGGATGAAAAGCTGGTAATCCAGATAAAAACATACTTCAAGCTTGTGAGCCCGCTGGTTAAGCTGTTTAGACGAGCTTAGTCAAAAGGGAATGTTTTTATTGGCGTTTGATGGTTAAGCTGCTGTATCAGCATGACCAACATGACCAAGCCATTCATCAAGCTGACCATGCTTGATGAATGTCAAACCAGTCATCCTGGTTCACCACCTTGGTCATGCAGGTTGTCAAATTTGGCTGACCAGCATAACCAGCATGGTGACTACCTATCAATACAAATCTTTTTACAAAATCAACTTTAAAAGTTTAAAAATAATATAATACATTAGAAATTATTATTAATTACCATTATCATCATAAAATGTTGTTCATAGTAATCATAGCATGCCTCTATGAGTTTAACTACACAGGTTTGGAATTCATGATTCAATTATTTGGTAAAGTGTGTACGTTTCTTGCTCATGTGCACTTGCACAATGATTATTTGGTGTTTGACTATCTAAACTTAAGGTTACATCAAAAGTTGTTAACTAGCTTCGCAAAACAAGAGGACCTCAGCAGCATTTGTGAGGCTTTGAGAAGTTGAAATTTCCAAAACCCTGCTTTGCTGTTATAAAGACCCCAGGTTAGTCTTTTAACTGTTAAGTTACTGCAAACAGATGACAACATGGTCACTGTTATGAAACAAGTAAACTAACACAGAGACAAGAAGGCTTTACTGCTGCTAAAAGAAGCAAAGCCAAGCAGACCCGCATGTACAGCAGGAGCTGACTGACTGCACCAAGAGAATCTTCCACTGCTCAGCTCAGTGTGGCCAATCCCTCACTGATTGACAAGTAAACTTTACACAAAGGTCTTCCAGGCCCTGAGACGAAACTGCAGATCTGAGTTCAGCTGTGTGACATTAAGAGCATGTGCTGTGATTGACTCTCTAATCATATTACCTTCCCACTGCTGTGTTGCTTATGAAATGACTCACATAGCTATAGGCCTAACGAAGGAGACTTCAGGTTTGACAGAGAGTGCAGTGCAGTCACTGATAGGTACAGACACAGTCTATTAGGTTCAAAGAACGAGGAGCTGCAGAGTAGAGGCGATGCTAATGCAGCAGTGCAATAAATGATGACTTCCTCTGGAGGAACGAAGACGTACCTTGAACATCTCCAGGTTAGGGCGGTGGTGCCGCTCCTCTGGATGCGGGGTGCTCCGCGGGCTGGACGCCTCATTATCTGACAGGATGATCACATCTGGAGACGGAGTGCGTCTCTCTCGCTCCACGTCGCTGGGGGAGAAAGTGAGGTTAAGTTTACTTCATGTGGAGGTTTATTCTCACACACCACTCTTAACTACGAACCCTTCACTGGCTTCCTGTGGCTGAACCAAAAATGGTCCAGCTTCGTCTTACTGACCAGCACTGATACACGGGTACAGCTCAACTGCCCCAGCATGAGGCAGGCTGCGTGTGGGCGTGTGAGGAGTCATGACAACATGCTCGCTCTCTCACTCACCATTTCTCTAAGGACAAGACTTTTCTCAACTTTGGCTTCGAAGCAGTGGAACAAACCCACCCTGACCGTCAGAACTGCTAAAACCAGACTCACCGCTCCACTGACCACTTAACAAAATGATAGGACCCTGGTAGAATCTTTGTCTTCTAGCAGCTACTCGTGTGAGGGACATGTTTCCTTATGGACTACAAAGCACAGTGTAAGTCGCTCTGGATCAGAGCACCTGCCAAATGCTGTAAATGTGCCAACTAGGAAATCACTTTGCTGCATGCTTGCTTTTAATGTGCCACTGATTCATGTATATGACTCTCAGTTACAATGTATGATAACAAATAAGCATTGAAACCAATTCTGAACAGTCATGGAAACATAAGTCTTCCTTACTCCACGTCAACCCGCCTGATAATCTGAAAACAAAACCTGATCTGGACATTATAGCGAAGAAGTGCTGGTAATGCTTCTAACCTGAATGGGAAAACCTTAGAGGAAATTGTACATTTAATTCTCCACACGTGGCAGAGAAGGGATTTTAATATTTTGTGGTTTAGCTCCTCTCACCTTCTCTTGGCACTCATATCTACAGGTTCATCCATCATGTTCTCTTTGCCGTTCTTGCTGGGGCCTCCATGACCCACTGCCCTCAGGCTGCCGTTCATCTTCTCCTCATAGGCTGAAGCCCCCATGAGCCCCTGGCTTCCCCCGGGGCCTTTACCCTCAGCCATGGCTGCTGCCATTGCAGCTCCTTCGAGAGCGGCCAGGTCCTTGCGCTTGAGCAGGGCCAGCATCTTCAGCCTCTCCATGGCCTCGTGACCCTCCATCTTCAGTCGCTTAGCTAGCGCCTCCTCCCTCTCATCTGCCGCCTCTAAACCCCGCTTCAGCAGGTTCAACCGCAGCGCCTCCTCAGACATCCGTTCCATCCTGCAAGAGAGAAAGAGAGAAAACACACAACATTAGAGAGGCTTATTGGTCTTTGAGTCCTTTAATAATATGCATCTGCTAATATGCAGTTTCAAAACAATAATTGTGTTTTCATACATTGTGGATGCATCGTGCATGCTAAAAGAGGAGCGTGCAAGAGTCTTGCTCTTGTGCAAACTGTTTAAAGCTTTTATCTGTGCAGTATGAGCATATCTATCAACAAATACACAACATTAAAACAAATGCAAACAAACAAGAAGGTATTAAATAATAAAAATCTTTGCTTTCTAAAAAGTGCTTGCATTTTTGTGAGCTGGTTAGAAGAACACAGGTTCAGTTCCAGATTTTACCCCGATGCCACCAGAGTTTGCATGGATTTGTGAAACTCCATCAGCAGCACCTGATTTTATCTAATGACGTATCGACAGACATGAACCAGGTTTTTGAGGTATTTGATGAGAACTACATTGTAAAACTGGGCTTCCATGAGGAGAGGTCTGAGAATAATTGAGCAAACAGACATGCATCGACGGTATGAACATTATTTGCATACATTCTAATATTAGTTTTTAAAAACATTTTTTTAGATATTTCTTAGTTCCTTAGAAACACCATGAAACGCTTCGTGGAAACACCGCCTTTTGTTTGCCAAACACGAGTGCAGTAAAGTAAAATAAAGTACCAGAACTGAATTGGGCTTAATATAAGTTAGAATAAAATTCCTTTAGTGGCTCCAAAACAATGAGGCAATGATGCGATTTGCAGGTCATCCTGACCCAATCTGTACTCAGAAGATCAAGCCGTCGTTAAGCGCGTGCAATAAATTTATCGATTCCGATTTTCTAACCCGTGCTTGGGCCTGATGCAAATATGTCAATTATTTTGTGGCTTTCCTGACTAAGTGCTGTGACTGAGAGGTCTGAGTGAGTAACCCAGCGAGTGGACGAAAGAGAGCGAGAGAGCGAGAGAGAGAGGGTGTGAGTATGAGTGAGAGAGCGAGCATGTTGTCATGACTTCTCACACGCCCACACGCAGCCTGCCTCACGCTGGGGCAGTGGACTGCAGAGTTTGAGAAGCAGACCATTTTCCAGACTTAATTGTTTAATTATATGATCGTTACATTCAAATCATCATAGTTTTCATGGTCTGACATGAGTGGGCTGAGTGAGCAGAAGCGCTACTCTCCCAGAGTCGCTCCCTCCTTTGCGATCAGCTGCCTCGGTGAGAGTGTGTCCCCAGCTGTGGTACAATACTGAACACACTCCTCAGTACTGAACGCTCTGCACATCCCCCTGTTCCTTCTTAACTCCCTTTAAAACTTCGGCCACTTTAAACCTACCCTCTGTACATATACAGAAACACACACACACACAGACATATACAGAAACACACATACAAACACAGTCTAGTAAGCACCTTATTATTTTATTACCTTATTTTACTATAGAAATATTTTACTAGTCCAGTTACTAGTCCTGATATCCCACTGTTGTGTTTATATGACAATGAGTTAAGAATTAAGCTGCAGGCACACCCAACCAAGTGAAGTCCCAGGCTGTACCAAAGAAGCAATTGGGTCAGATGTGAAATCCTTCCGCAGGAGGAAAAGGTAAAAAATAAAGGTTTGCACCCTTCTCAGCCAGAAATTTATTATTGATGTCCTGCATTCTCTTGCACATTTGCACTCTTGCACATCTCTGCTGCTAAACTACAGTACTAGTGTTCTGTTCTGTTCTGCTCTTGTGTTGCACCACGGTCCTGGAGGAACGTTGTTTCATTTTTACTATGTACTGTGTATATGGTAGAAATGGCAATAGAAATCGACTTCACTTGTTAGTTACAGTGATTGTACAATCATCAATTTTCACTAACAAGCTTTTTGCCCAACAGTAATATCAGCTACCTCAAACAATTCAGGTAAAATGTTCGCCCAAACTGGAGCTTCTTCTACCAGCCTTTTCCCAGAAAACTCTTCACACCGTCCTAACTCAGCCACTTCTAAGGAGGGGGGTGACCTTCAAGCTTCCAGAGAGGGATAATATTCCTAGGTTCTAATTACTGTGATTGAGAATCTGACTCATATCTGAGGAATCTAATTACACATGTCTTTGTTCTCTGGTGAATGAAGGTTTTCCCACCAAATGAATACCCATGGTCTCTGCGTTGAGAGCGAAACTTTTAAATGTCATGATTTGGTATTTTTTGTTTGTTGTTGGTTTCTTTTTGAAGACATTGAAGGTTTTCACTTAAGATGTGTTTCAACTCCCTGTGGAGCTTCCAATCAAACAGGCCACTCCACACAAGTGTTAACAAGTGTACGATTCAAATCATAAGATACTTACATAAGACTTTTCCCTCCCCTTTTCAAATTCAGTCATGTGTAACACCAACACTCAAACTAGTAGATGAGAGAACGGCAATCTATCGAGACAAAAGGACCCACTAGTGCCACATTATAAAAAAATGTGAAGATGCAAACCTCTTAGGCGGTCCAGGGACACATTTATTTCCAGGTGGCCCAATGTTTGTTAGAGGCTAGTATAATGTGTCTGATGTTAGCCAACGATTACAACCTAAGTTCTCAGCCAAAGTGCCAACTTAATGTTAATGTCATAACCTGACAGCTCCATTTTCTTTAAGTCACGGTAATATTAACAAGGCTAATACGGTCATAACCCCCATAAGCAAAACATCAACAAAAATGAGAGTAATGCATGAGAAAACAATAAAGACGTTTAGTTAAAAAGGTCCTAGGTTAAAACACGAGCTCCCAGAGACGGCCCTCCTTAATTCTTGCTCTCCTCAGGTGCGTTGAAATCAGAAGGATTCAAAACAGCAATTTGTACGGCACTAAACCCAATTAAAAATGGTTAATTATGCTCCCTTTATATTAAACATGCAGGTTGTCAGTGTTCTGTATGTATTGAAAACACCACATCAATGGTATACTTGGACTGTAACAGTTCATCATGATTACAATAAACATTTGCATATGGCCCATTCCTATTGGTAGAGCAGAACTGGTAAATAAAACAGATAAAACTGAGCAAACCTAGTATGTTACTCTGGAAAAGAAGGACTGGTAAACTACATTAGCTGAGCAGAAGTTGTAAATCATACTATTTAGAGTAGTATTATTCTGGTAGAGCAGAACTGGTAAATCAGTCTTAATGTAACCAATTCAGGCGCAAGCTTTTTCCCCTGAATTACACTCATTAGGCGACCCCTTGCTTAAGTTTAGCGAGTTGCTTTAGTAGGCTATTCCAGATTGCATGATCATGAAGTGCAATACAAAAGCAAGGATGAAGCTGCACATCTGCTGAAGCACATCTCTCCAGTGGTGCATTCTTGCAGGCGGCCATTAGCCCAAGTCTCTGCTCTTCCGCCTCTGGACAAAAACACACCACACCATCCACACGGGAGCAAAAAAGGCTCAGAGGCCCGAGCCTACAGCTTGATTGAGCCACGCCATCTGTGTTTGTGTGCGAGTTCATAGGACACACACACACACACGCAAGGAGGTCATACATGTTCAAGTGTCCATGAATCAGATTATGTACACACACAGTACTCTGTTCAGCTCTGGCAATGTGTCACATACTAGTGATCTAAATGATCATGTGTGTGTATGCTCGTCTCTACGAGTTAGACACGCATGGACGAGCCCTTCATGGCCAGAGGGGAGAGAGAGACTCTTCCTCCTCCCTTTCTCTTCAACACACACGCACAGGGGGAGTGTCTGGGCAGCGGAGAGTGTGCGGACACTCTGCAGGCTATTGTTTGTGGTGGAACCTCTTTATCTGTCTGATGCATTTGTATTCTGGTCATAGCAGCTAGACCCAGTATAAGGTAGAACGTTAATATCAAGTGCAACCTGGCATTCATGCCTACACACACACACACACGTGCGTGCACACACACACACACACTTCAGATTTATAAACCCGGCATTACAATACAGAAAGGGGTGAGCAAATAGGCTGTGTACGTAAAAAAAGTGCACACTTTGCAAGAACGTATCTTGTAGAGGAGCTGAAAAACACTCACAAAAGCTTCCTGTCACAACCTGAGCAAGAGCAGGCTGACTAATCTCCTCATGGTGGAACTTAGTTTATAATCTCAAGCTTCAGTGCCATCACTCACTTCTGAGTAACGTGGCGTTTAGACACTGTTGTAGCAGCCTTTTCTCTTCTCTCGGATCTTTCTGCAAGCGTGGAAGTTTGTAATGGAAGACAAAAGGTGTGTAGCTGCAATGTCCCACTCACGTGATGCCCTAGCACCGCCACAGTTATTGCTGAGCTGCATTAATAGTCAGACTACAGCAACGCTCCCCAATGTGGCCATTACCACGGAATCACAACACAGGAGAGCGAGAGAGGGAGGATCTGAGGCTAATCTATGATAAATGATGGTGCAGGTGAGGGTGGGATGGGTGCACTGCACCAACCCCACTGCAAGACCTCAGGAGAGAGTGGTAATCTTTCTCACACATGCACATGCACAAAGAAACCAAAATGCTTTTTTTGGGATGGATGGAGGAGGGGCATTCCAGGGTATCTAATATTAGTCCCAGCTCTATAAAGCATATGAGCTGTTTTCTTCCTCCCCTTCATAAGACATGACTAATCAGCAAGTATAGCATGGAGTAGCCATTGTGACCTTGTTCAGCGTAGATAGAAATATTAACAAAGCAGGTTCACAGAGTGTGTGTCTACATGTGTGTGTCCCTGTGCTATAATCTGAAATCAGTGAGTAATGCTGCTTGAATGGGTATCTGACACCTCCACATATTACTGCGTACGGTAAACCATATATTACTGCTTACAGCACCATCCAAACCGCACATACCCCACAACAACAAACACATTCCCACAGTCAGAGTCACGAGAGCCCATCATAACAGGATCAAATAATGTGGGACATGTAACCCAATCAAATTGAAAGAAACTCGTCGCCAAACTGCCTCCTCTAAACACAGCTTGTACTGCTGCAACCGAACCAATCAGCCGCCATGTTCATCAAATCCCCTCACTGCTGTACTGCGCCATGAACCCAATTAAACCCCGGGGAGCCACGTCTGACTGGTCTTAAAATGCCATATTGTACAGCAATCCCCAATTATAAATTAAACAGAGCCGTAATTGGCCCCTTGATCGCTTAATCATCTCTCGATTATCTCATTATTGCTCGTTCTATCATTTTATCAGTCACTTTCATCCACGCATATCTACACACTGATGCTCGTAATCTCTCGCCAGTCAGGAGAGGCAGTCGAATATCTGTACAATCTACATTCCTTTTTATTAACTGGGACACAAAAAGAAAATGGTTGCTCTCAGGGAACTTTTAGGAAAACCAGCATGACATACGGCAGAGAGTACCCCGTATTTGGAAAACTATTAGTCTGCCATTCCACAAATAGTGATTAACTGTTCGCGAGGGTCTATTAAATTTAAAAAAAACAAAACAAAAAAAAAAACCTTTGGTATGTAATGCCGTGCCATGCCATCACTCAATACCACCCACCTCGCATGAGAGTGAGGGAGAAAACACACACACACACACACACACACACACACACTCACCCACCCACCCACCCAACAATTGCATCAAGCAGCCAATCAGAAAGGTGTTGTAGAGCACGTCAGTATGACCCCCCCCCCCACACCCACACACATACACACACTCCCCTGTCCCCTTTACATAATATAATGACTGTTTCAGTTCAGTCAGCTGCTACAAAAACCAGACTCTCTCCCCGACCCATTCCGCCCCCCTCCGCCCTGCATCTCCGCGCGTCCCCCTCCTTTCCACCCCCTACCCAAACCTGCACACGCGCAATCCACCACACACTCACAGCTCCGGGCACTCTGCCAGCCAACACAGCAGCAGCTCAGGGAGATGAAAAGAAAGAGAACGAGAAAGAGAAAAAGACAAGGATTGAGGAAGAAAGAAAGAGATTGAGGAGGTGAGATATCGGGCCGATTATGGAGGGGATCACCAAACAGCATGGTCACCCAAAAGAAACCCCAAACAAAATAAACAAACCAAACATAAAAAACTACCCCCTACTAGTATTGAAGTGCTCTCAGCATTTCAACACCCAATACTCAAAAAACCTGCCCTTTCCTCATTCTCTGTTACTTTTGATACTAAATCAGCCTATTTGTCGCTCAGTTGTTCAGAGGCAGTCGAGAATCTTTGGGCCAGTGGTCAGGGTGGGGGACACGTCTAACCTTACAGTAAGGAATTAAAAAAAGACTACGGTTTCATGGTCTATGCCAACATAAGGCTTTCTTTTGTACCCTTAACCCCCCACCCTCGCCATTCAGCTACAGCCGTGCCACACACCACAAAGCCAAAAAAAGGCCCCTCCCTCTTTCTACACCCCTCCCCCATTTTCCAAAAAAAGTATTTCTTCTTTTTTTCCGCCTTCCCCTTCCTCGCCATGCTGTAAAAATAAACACACGCGCTAGCTTTCTGGGGGCCCCTTCAAGGTACTGCCGACCGCAGGCTATTTTTCACAATCAATGCATTTATAATGCAAGGGACCCAGATAAATGTGTGTGTGTGTAGAGAGGGGGGTGGACAGAGGATAAAGAGACTGAGTAGAAGGGGGGGGGGGGTGCAAAATAAAAAGAAAGAAACAGAGAAAGACGGCAGTGCAGTGTGCTCGCCTGACACGCTACCCTGTCATAATGCCAACCCTTAATTCCCTCTCTGCCCATCCCCCTGCCAGTATACCATTTTCTTTATGCACACGCCACTGCTGCCTGTCGATCAGATCGCTGCTCACACAAAAACTGTCCCCTCGCCTCTGCCCACTCCATGAACATCACCACAACCTGATGACCTCCCAAAACCCATATATAAATATATAAGTGCATGTGTGTGTGTGTCTGTGTGTATAAAACAAGCAATCAAAGGGATAGTCTGGAGCTAGACAACAGATTTGGAGAGGTTTGTAAAAACAGGCCAAATGCCAGACGATGGGGTGTAATAATAATAAGGCCATTTGCGACCGCATGGTGGAATCCACAGCTCATTTCACGCATGATCTGCATCATGACAATTCATTTGGCTGACGCAACTCCCCACCCCACCTCCAAAACCAGCACTCGTGGCATCGCATCCTTCACCCAGGGTAAAGAAGAGGAGCCGTCTTTAAAGCCGACCCACTCGCCCAACACACACACACACAAAATCACACACACCCCTCCCACCATGCTGATATTCCAAAAAATCTTGATTCCTTCACGCAAGAGTACCAGAGCATCTTCTTAATTTTCCGAGTTTGCAGCGTGATTCATCCCAGGGCATGGTGCTTATCGTGAACATGCAGGGGTTTTCGCCCCAGCCGTTCCCCCGACTGCTCCCCCGCATCCCGGTCGGCCCTGGCCCATCTCCCAAATCTGCCTGCGCTCATCCAGCCCGTCTGATCAGCCACCCGCTCCGTTGGCTAGATTAAGCCTTCCCCATTTGCTACATCTGATGCAGAGCACACACAGACCTCAAAATGGCTGCTGCATCACCACCAAGGTGTGTGCTAAGACTGATGTCAATAAATAAATAAATAAACAAACAAATAAACGCTTAATTACAGTGTCTCCCATCAACAGGCAACGGACGAGTCGCGTTGCACACCGCTCTCGTAAATCTCCCCCTTGATCAGGCACAGTCACACAATAGTTTCTGTGACCTGTAAGGAGGGTGATTTATGGCGAACGGCAGTCTTTGAGGCAGTAACCCAGTTTGACGCTGGAAAGAGTAGACTTGCTATGGGGTCATACAGGGTAAGCCCCACCAACAAGAAAGGCAAGACTACGGCTCGCCTTTTCCATGCAAGCTTTACACTGCTATTCTCTCTTTTCCCTTCTGGGGATGTGTATGAGCTGAGCAGGTAGAGAGAAAGTTCAGAATTACAGCAGAGGCTAACCGACTTTCAAGTAGGCCGGGAGGAATTTCATGGGAAATACTTTACCTTTGCTACCTGTACTCTTTGCCTCAAACACAGCTGGCTTCTGAAATGTACTTCTGGGATCTGAGAAAACTTGTGAAAACAGGATTAAAAAAAGAATTCAATTACTTGCAAAGTAGGATTTACAGTATAACATTGGGAACTTGTTTTCATAGCTACAGGTGATTGGTAGGCAGTCAATACATTATGCATACAAGAGGGGTACCTCAGTGGTGCAACTAGCAGTCTTGGGCCTTGAACCCATGACTTCCTGATCGCAAGTTGAACAGCTTAACCACTAGGCCCCAGTTAGTTAGGAATGCATTGATACTCATGTTTACCCATACTGCTTCCAATTCTGGGATCAAGGTTTGATTTTCAATATTTTAAGTGCAATAAGTGTCAATTCCTCAGCTCTATACACTGTGTATACAAGTTTGGCATCTTACTGTAGGTGTGTACAAAGCAAAGCCCCCACATTTTTTCCCCCACTTTACTACGATAGTAAGAACCCAGAGGTTTCATTTTTATCACTGACGGTGGTTTCGATGAAAGTCATCTCTCATAAAACAGTCTCTGCCATCATGACTAAGGTGTGAAAAGCAGTTCCTTTAGGTTGGAAATAACATAGATTTCCATTGAGTGCACAGTAGCGGCAATAAGCAAACCCGTTTCAAAATCTTCATCTAATATACACTGAGATCTATCTGGAGTTCAATATCTTTACTGCAATGTTTATCTATTTGCTTTTATGCCACTGCAGTTGTGCAGTAGTGTATAGACACAGGGAAACCCAGAGTGTTTATAAATGTAATGTATAAGAGGGTGAAAGCTCCAAGAGAACTTTCAGACAGCCATTCTTCTGATCCATACAGAACATTCTCTCTTGTTTAGGGGGGTTATAAGGAAATGAACAAAATGTGCAGTTTGAAACTGCAGAAAGCTGCAATATTGCAACAGAGACTATGTCAGGACTCTCTGAGCAGTCTGCACCAGTTAAACCCAGAGTTAAAAAAAACCAAAACATAACACTTCCAAACCATGCCACAAGCCCAGGTGAGATGTTAAAGACATTGTTCTGTACAGGTATTAACAACTTACAACGTATTATCAATTACCTCTGTAAGGTCACACCTACACTTCTATACTGACATAGTTCCTTCTGGAAGAGCTAAGCTTTTGTATATGTCTCTGGATACGTTTACGCTAGGTCAGCTACTGAAGTGGTTTCTGTGATTAGAATCAATTTATCTCGGCTACACATAAACAGGTACATAATTAGCAGCTAATGTCAATAAAAAGGCAATTCTTTTTCTTAAGATTATAGGTCTCCTGGATTATTGGAATTGTACTTGTGGCAGGCTGAATGCTCGATTCCTTATTCAGGCAGGAACACCAATAAGACACCTTGGGCACGAACACTAATGTCATATTGACATATAAAATGTTCTTATTAATTAAGTTAAGTCTCTACAATATATTCAAATCCATTTTATGGCCCATGATTAGATTTGAGAATCATGTGGAGTATCTGTGGATACTCATAGTGATTCAGTTTTTGTATTTTCTTTGATAAGACAGCTACTGAATGTTGGTCAGATCTGCTATATGCATGGTTTCATAATCAGAATTAGCCATAACTGGAATCAGAAGAATTTTACTCCAAACAAGCAACCTGCAATCAGGTTATTTGTGCAGTCTTGTCAGGCGCCAAGATCCAGTAAGTTGAAAGAATGAGTCTCAATGGATCGAAATAGTTTGTCAAACATGTCAAATGGACTGACGTGTGCGGATTTGCGGTCAAGTCAACACCTCTTTGCCATGCTCCCAACCATTTCATTTGCCTATCATACACGTTTTCAGGGACAGAGCTGCAGCTAACTGTGATGGCCTGTGTTATTCTGACACCTTTCTGCCATAGCCAGCATTTCAGCTATTTGTGCTAAGTGGCTCTTGGGTCAGATCAGATGGGCTAGCCATTGCTCCCAACATGCATCAGTAATCTTGGGTGCTCATGACCTTGTCGCTGGTTCACTGGCTGTCCTTCCTTGGACCATTTTTGGTAGGTACTGACCACTACATACCAGGAACATTACACAAAATCTGCTGTTTTGAAGCTGCTCCGATTCAGTTGTCTAGTCTTCACACTTCTTGTCAAACATATCCCACCCCTTAAAAGACACCTTTGTACTGACAATCAGTTATTTGCTTCACCTGTCTGTGGTTTTAATATTAAGGTTGCAGGCTAAGTAAAGATCACTTGTCTCCCAAATTCAGTCACATGCATACCACCAACATTTGGAGACCGAATGCAGGCACCTGTAACCAGCCACTGCATCTTTCCCAACTGCCACTAAAACACCATGGCACAGTCAGTTGGGATGTACTTTAAAATGCTGCTCTGAACTTAATTTTGATGTACAGGTGCTGGTCATAAAATTAGAATATCATGACAAAGTTGATTTATTTCAGTAATTCCATTAAAAAGGTGAAACT
>JBBJLR010000145.1:13180113-13197382 GCA_037577145.1 Brachypetersius gabonensis
TCTCTCTCACACACACTCACACACACACACACACACACACACGGCATTTATCAGACGCTTTTATCCAAAGCGACTTCCAATCCCTAACTCCATTCCATATATATATATATATATATATATATATATATATACACAATCTTAACACAACATTTTGCACATGCATATAAGCCCTGGAGTACAGGATCCATGTGTCAATGAAACGGAGAATTAGACTCCTGTTTCTTTAAATAAAAAAAAAAAAGCAGCGAGTCACAATATCTTTTTTTCTTTCTTTCTTTCTTTCTTTCTTTCTCTCCCTCTCTTTTTTTTACCCAGGGTACCCAGTGGAGTCAAAATGCGAGAGAGCCGGTCTAAGCCGGTTTGTAACCTCAGGGTATGGAATTATCTCTTAATATGTAGCCGTTAGTGGTCAGGACGTCACACGAAGACAGAGAAAAGGAGGGAGAGGGAGAGAGTGACAGAAAGAGAAAAAGAGAAAAGAGAGACAGATAGAGAGAGAGAGAAACAGAAAAGCGAGAAGGGGGGGTGGGCAAAGGGGTAAGGGGAGGGGCATGAAGCTCCTGTTCTTTCAGGGCAGTAAGAGGAAAATGTACTTCTTGCGAGACGCTGAATCTTAAACCTGGCACCTTGACAAGAAGGCTCATTGCGGAACTTCAGACCACAGGGTGGGGCATACGTTGTTTAAACAAAAAAAAAAAGGAAAAAATGCTGGAACTTGAGCCATCTGGAGAGACTGAGGTAGCACAGAGATTTTTAAAATGGGGCTGATCTGGGCAGGAGGGGAGAACAGGCTGAAGGAACAAAGAGTGTGACACGTTTAAATCAGGAACAAGCAAAGGCAACACGATTCGCTAAAAAGCACAAGCAACTTAGCATACATAGCTGTTCATTAAGCGCACAGCATCCCTTCACCTAGCCTTATTGTGAGCATGTCCAGGGGTTCACCAAGTTGAGCAGAATTCTCTCAATCAACCTAGCAAAGACTGTACAGACACACGCAGGGAAAACACCACCAATCTACCAGGGAATGAAACAATGAAGAGATGGACGACATGGGAGACACACCATAGTTCTAGGAAAATCTACGTTCAGTACAGGTAGCAGAACACATCAAAAACACCATTCCAAAGGTATGAGTAAGAAACTATGAAACAAGGCTTTAAAACAATGTCTGTGTGTTTCTGTCTGTGTGTGTGTGTGTGTGTGTGTGTGTGTGTGTACACATTCAGGGAGTTGGAGGGTGGGGTTATATCACTAAGCTTTATCCACACAAGATAAGGAGGGAGTTATGAAGAGATCAGGGCGATTGTGCAGGTAAAGAGGGTACTCCACTACCTAAATAAAACACTTCAGTCTGCAATTACTATTATTACAGCAATATGTTTAGATGAGGTAGCAAAAACATAGAACATATTTTCAACATGCAATATATGTGAAGCTGCTGAGCTTTTGGGTATGTGAACATTAGAACATTAGCAGTTATGATATATACAGAAAAACTGATACGCAGAACCACATCTTATTACCCACCTCTAGATAGCAACACAAATTTACTGGGGACGCAATGATGTAGGAATACCTGAACATTTATACAATGTAGAAACTGGGGCTGGATCCATCCGACTCAGCATTACAGAAAAATGTAATGTTGATATATGTAGGCTTACAAACGCACACAAATTAATAAAGTCCAACCGTTTTAGCCCAGCATGACCAGCACTCTGTTCTTCCTCAGTCCAACACATATCCTCAAATATCGGTCAAATCTAAAGATCTAGGTCTTCAGCCCAGGAGGAGAGTTTAGGGAAAAGGTCAGCGGACCTCAGAGATGACAGGCTGATGTAAGGAGAGATGCTTGAGGTTATGAGAAGGTGGCAACCTAGCAAAGTCTTAATGGGTAGAATGTGGAAAAGGGCAAATTTATGACAGGTCCCAGATCTCTAAAAACAACCCTGTGGTAAAACGATTTGCATCTGCACAAACTGGCATGATATTAGATGGAACAATTCAACTAAAACTGCTTGATTAGTCTGAGGAGTCGGTTATGAAACATAATGGAACATAAGGCATGCAACAGGATCCAAATCACAGAAACACAGGCACCAGAAGAGGAACGAGTTTTATTAGTCAGCACTAGAGCTTTACAGCAATGCTGCCTAGTCAGCTGAAGTCCATCGAACAGCTGAACACATATCAGTAGTGAACTCATCTCCGTATCAGGACCAGCCCTTTAACTGTCATGGACATTCACATTCCAAGGTGTATTTCTCAGAAACTGATGCAAAATAAATCCATTAAATCATTATTTAGTTATGGGAGTGAGGAACAGAAGTCGACGGTTGGATCTGTGAACATTAAAGAACTGGACAAGTCCGCTAGCTCTAGTTAGTCGGCCTTTCACAGCATCATGAACGCAGTTACTGCATACAGACAAGGGTCAAGAGTTTTGAACAAGCCCTTTCCCATACAAACACCAACCAAGAATGTTTGCTGGGTCATGGACAAGTTCAAACAAGAACCAGAGTCAATATTCCATAAAAGTTCTGTAAAGGTCAAGAGTTAAAACCAACAAAAAAGCTTCTATTGTCTTCTATGTGTGAACAAAGCTTATTTAAACTACATGTGAACAAACAAGATAAGCTGGTTAAAAAGTATAATCACGAACACCTCTCAAATAAACAGGACAGCTAGAGGTGGATGTCAAAGCGTATTACATTTTAACAGGCATGTCGTATAAATATAATGAGAATTATCTGGAATTAATCAACACGAATAACTGCATGTTTATTAAAAAAGGGGGTTTAGAAGAGACAGTATCACCCAGCTGTCAAAAAATTTTAAGTGAGGTCAGGGTTCCAAGACATCATAACTGGTCCTGGTTCTTTGGATGTACTGATACATCTGAATCTTTTTAATTATATTTATTTTGCTAGTGAATTATATCTGTTCCAACCCATTATACCTCTGAAATGTTGTGTGACCAACTATCATGATATAGTTATGCCATATTGCCCACCCCTTAAAATAGTAATTGATAAGCAAACAAAAAAAAGCCTCTAGTAAATCCAGATAAGTTATTAAGGCACTGCCTTGTGCCTGTGCTTTACATGTGTAAAACCCAATCAACTGGCAGCGTTGTGCCCTCTTTTCTTTCCTTTTGATGAAATTGGTTTGTCCTAATCAATACTTTCCAATCTTATGTCATATGCATTGACACCTTACAATTTATGCAGTTCAATTTCAATCTCCAAATCCAATTTTCACCAAATTAACAGCAAAACAGAGAACACACTCTGAATACACTAATGAACCTTCAGGTACTTCAGCTCCCATGGATCTTCATGCCAGCACGTCGCAGGAGAACGAAGCCTGCAGAAAATGCAAACTAGCGCCTTTAATTTCACATGGCTCTTTCTCATTACCAGCTCATTTAAGTAGGCCTGTGGGTCACTACGCAGCTATCCAAGGCCGAACGTTCTGCTTCTCATATGTATACATTTTTCTTCTATCATGGCAAGAGGCATATTGTGTTCTTTCCTGCTGCTGTTTATCTAGCTCAACCGTCAGGAAGGCCCTCTAATTAAACTTCACAGGGAGCCATTCATCTGGGTTGATTGTTTCTGTGTGGGGTTTAATAATGCTTGCATGAGGCCTGCCGAACACAGGCGCTCCATTCAGGTGTTAACAAGAGCGGCATAACAACATACTACTACGCAACTCGGTAAATGAATCAGTCGTTTTTTATTCTCCATCATATCATGACCACAAACGGTAGCGAACAGACCTGTGATTTCTTTTACAGTGCCCAATGCCACTGACAGAACGATGCAGATATGAACTCAATTCATCTAAGCAGTTGTGGCATTTGTTAGGTTGGTTAGTAGCATGAGAATGTGGAGTCGGAAATGAAGTACAGAGGTGAAAACATCTGAAGAACTTCATGATCAACTTTGGTTTAAGTACTATGAAATACAGAAGCATTGTATAGTTACAGT
The DNA here is from genome assembly GCA_037577145.1 of Brachypetersius gabonensis. Lineage (NCBI taxonomy): Eukaryota > Metazoa > Chordata > Actinopteri > Characiformes > Alestidae > Brachypetersius > Brachypetersius gabonensis. The sequence goes on from JBBJLR010000145.1 coordinate 13,184,109, forward strand.
TGAGTTTCAGCTGTGCAGTGTGTTTTCCATTAGAAACCCCTGCTATGAACAACAGCTATTCATTTGCCCATCAGAGATGACAGTCACTACTCTTGTATGGCGTGCAATGTTCCAATATAGGGGGTGAACAGTAATCATTCTCCTAAGGCATCAGGATACTCTAACACTGCATGTCTAGTGATTTAAAACTTCCTTCATCCATCACTGGATGCGCACGCCACCTTTGCCTATCCCAAAGCGTAGCAGAGAAAGTGGAAACAACTTTTAGCTGAAGAAAAAAAGAAAAAAAAAACATTGTAACCATAGTTTCAATTCTATGCGGACATATGTGGGTGAGATTGTAGAGCCTGAGGTGATAGAGACTGATGCTTTTTTATGTACGCTGGTGCCAAGTGTTAATAAAAGACTGCAAAAATGTGTTCTTCACAACCTTTCTGTAACCTGAGCTTGCACGAGAAAAGAGTTATGGTTAAATGGTAATGTTCTATAGTATTAGCCTGAAAGTAGTTTTGAAATTTTATATAAATATTCACTGGTTGTGATGGTTATTACCACACACTGAGTATGAGCACCCCAGAACTAGAATTTTCCCAAACACATGTACAGCTACATGTACATCTTGGGTAAGTCAAAAATCATGTAAAGACAATGGCAGAAACAAAATTCCAAACAATATTTGATATGAGGTTTTGTTTTTTGTCTTTGCTGTGCAAAATGAAACCCCTTTTTATCGATACACTTCACAAGCACTCATTAGCATCACACAGTTAGCAGCATGTGCCAGCTTCTTGTCCTCCAAGGAGTTGCACTTGTGTGGATTTTGAACTAAACTTAATTCTTTTGATTAAGAGCTAATCACAAAGATTTCTTACTTTAAAAGAATACATTCAACTCCGTTTTATTACCATGTGTCCCAAACTGAAAGGGCAGCCAGGAACTCTCTCAAGATACTGAAGCTCCAGGCTTACGGTATGAAAGCACACAAACCACTTGTGAGAATGAACTGCCTCCTGATACAGTGCTTCGTACCATTTCTCAAAACGCATGTTTATATGCACAGCCATATAATTCTCCTCCAGTGGTACAGAGAGGCCTCCCCAAATTCTTTCACGCACACACAGACACACACACACTTCTACTTTTAAACTTATGTCCAGTGCAATCAAGCAGTCTATGTCTACAGGTTTTTTTTTTTACTTTTAAATTTGAGTTAAATCATCTCTCATTTCAAAATGTTTTAATTAGCAATGAGAACGTGCAAATCTTATTAAACTAAAAGGTGTTTATGCTGTTAACAGGTTTAGAACCTATAGGACCCAACATTCACTGACTTTATAGACACAACCCTAGGGCCTTTTCTCAGAGTCGGAAAAGCAAACTCTCATCGTATCATCTTGTCAATGGCTTGAATGCTTTTGACCTGACAATTCATTCCTAGGGCTCTTTTTATCCTACCATCACAGAAAACCCCCATAAGTACAACTTCAAAACAAGACGAAAGGGGCGATGGGAGAGACGCGTTATTCAGACAGCTGTACAGAAAGTGCAGAAGGTTAAAGGATCGATTTATATGAGGACATTTGGCAGTCCTATTCTTACCACTCAGAACTGACTGGGGCCGTGCTCATCTAAGAAAACTTCAGGCCAGGTAGTCATATTTCACTGCTATATATCTGCTGCTGCATGTTTACAGAAGAAGTCGCTTTGTTGTGTCTACCAGTGATGTTTGCCAAGGGGACACAGCTAATTCTAAACACTGCCTTTTCTGACGATTTAGCAGTTTTGAAGTAACGCCAAGGCAACTGCTTCTGGGGCCCACAGTTGTAGCCTACAGCTCAGCTCTAGCTGTGGCTCTTTTCTGGTACATTACCTTAGCTGTCAGTAGCATGGTGTGGATGCATCAACCAGACAAATCCAAATATGGTTCAAGGATGGGAGACAAAATCCTTTCGTTGCATTGAATATCCCTCATACAGTATAAATAATATAAAAATCATTTTATATAATCTTAGAACGATAATAGTGTTAAAGAATACCGGATAGAATCGCACCACCATGACACCTGGAAGAATGCACACTTTCAATGAGCGGCACATCAGTGATAAAATCTACATTGATAAAAAATTAGGCAGCCCGCAAAGGACCTCTGCTCAGCACAGTGTATTGAATCTAATCACCTGGCGACACATATCTCAAGTCTCGTGGGTTTAGCTATACCAGGCAGTCACTGGAGATAAGGCGGCCATGCACCATGAAAATTAAAGAGAGCACACGGCATGAAATCCCTTCACAGGCAGTGACCGCGAGCTAGGGTGCTCTGACTAAACTGATGAACAGCTGGAAAAAAAAGGCACAAAAAAACAACACAACCCTACACCTCTATCTACAATCTGAAAAGAGGGAGAAACAGTCCACACAAAATGCCTTTGAGCAAACAGTCAATAAGAACATTGTTTGGATCCCTCCTGAGGTTGTAATACTAGTGGGGTAGCCCTCACAGTGTGCGGTAGTCTCTCTTTCAAAATGAGCAGAAAAAACAACCAACTGTTGGCTCCCATCTGAGGTGTCTGCTGTGAAAAAGTGGTCTGAGAGAACAAATAACTATGTATTTGAGCAGCAGATGATGAGGGACAAAGGCAAACAACTGAACTTACAAGAAATGGAAATACAGCAATCAGCCATAACACTGAAGTCACAGATGGAGAGAACAGCATTGATAACAATGGCACCTGTAAGTCAGTTCTTGAAGCTGATGTGCTGGGAACAGGAAAATGGCCATCTGAGCGACTTTGTCAGGTGCCAAATTGTGATGGCTAGAAGACTAAATGGCAGGTATTGTGGGTTAGACCCAACTAAAAGTGACCAGTGAACCGGGAACAGGGTCATGGGCAGCCAAGGCTCACCAATACATGTGGGTAGAGAAGTCTAGCCCAGCTGGTCTATCCTACAGTTACTGTTGCAATTGTTGCTGAAAAACGTTAATGCTGGTCATGATAGAAAGGTGTCAAAACACACAATGCAATATGACTCGCTTCATATGTAAGAACCCTCCAGAAGTACCTACATGGAACAAGCAAGCATCAGAACTAGACATTACAATAGACGAAGGTGGCCTAGTCTGATGAATTAGTTTCTTTTACATGTGGACGGTCAGGTGTGTGTTGCTAACCCAGGGAGAAGCCCTGGTGGATGCACTACAGGAGGAGGGTCAGCTGGCGGAGGCGATGTGATGCTCTGGGAAATGCTCTGCTGGAAAGCCTTGGGTCCTGACATTCATTACTTTGACACGTACCACCTACGTAAACCAGACCATGCACACCCCTTCATTGTTGTGTCCTCTTTCAGCAGGAGAATGTTAACTGACACACTGCAAAAATAGTTCAGGGACGGTTTCAAAGGGTTGACTTTGTGTTGCCAAGTTTCTGTGTGATCCAGAACTCCCCACGTCCTAACTTACAGGACTTAAAAAATCTGTTGCAAACGTCTTGGTGTCAGACACCACAACACACTTCAGAGGTTGTGGAGTTCATGCCTTGATGGGTTAGAGCTGTTTTGATTGCATAAGAGGGACACAACATTAGATCATTGGTTTTATTGTTGTGGCTGATTGTTGTAAATTATGGAGACACACCAAGGATCCCTGAGTACCAGCTGAATTTGGTTGATTTTGAAATTATATACAATTGACATTTCAGGATCAGAAAGCAAATCCATACCCAGATGATCACTGAAGGGTCAAGGAGTCAAAAGAAAAAGTGATAATGGAATTTCTTTTAGTGTTCCTTTGACACAAAATGTAGGTGTTGTGACCTGTGAAAAAACGTTGTCCATGTGACGTGAGGTGCAATGTCAAAGTAAACACAGAACTAAAATGATCTAACCTTAGAAATTAATTAGATGAAATAATGAATAAATCTGAAAAGTTTCAAAGTTAGGAAGAGTGCATCTGTGGCAGCCAATGTTTCCAGCTATTTAAACAGCTCTTGTAAAAAGTTTAAATGCTGTGATTCAGCCCAACAGCACCTTTTAAAACACTTTCAATTCCTTGATCACAAATTTCACTGATGACTAAAAATGTGTAGTCCATTTAGAGACCTGATCAGAAAGAAACAAGAGTTGTTATAAGAATATTTTTATAAATGTAGCACGCTGGTGTCTGTGCCCTATATGCTAAAAACAAAAAATGCAACTTCAGCAAGTGAATGAGCTCTCTGGAGTCAGGTTGGAGTCTGCTGCCTCCCAGAACACCCAGCAGAAACCACACTTGGACCTGATCTGTTCTGGGCTGTAAAGCCTACAAATGAGGCGCTGTCTCACTCTGGACGTGTCTGCAGCACTAAGAATAATAGAGTGCATATATTATTGATCAGTTTCTTTCCAAACGTCATCTCCACCCGTTTATCAGTGACTCCCTGTTTGGTTGCGATCAATGCACTGCATTCATGTCGGAATTAAATTTCAGCCTTTCCCCTGTCAAGTGCTGGGCAGCCATTTGCGTGCATATGGAGCAAGTTGAGAGAGAGAGAGAGAACGTCCTCACTTACGTAAATGGCTGATGCATTTTCGGATTTTTTTTTCTAATTGTACAGCCATCAGCTCTGCCGTACACTACCCTGTGTTCCCCTCTCGCCAAACACACTCCACCAAAATTCAGGGCTCTCCCAGCACCCACGACCCTCACTGAACCTCCAGCTCCACATCAACTCCTTCTGCTACATTTGCAGGACTTGATAAATCCTGTAGAAGTCTATTTTTAGGTGTTTTTTTATTGTGTAGCGCTGCTCTGCCTGGAGGACTGCCTCTTCTCCCTCAGCCAATCTGGCTTAAACCCCCAGAGACACGGGATGAAACAATGAAACGCTTTTCAGACACAAAATATCGTTTCTCGCTCAGAATTGAGACAAAGTATTTCACCGACATCCGCTCGTTTTTCTAAACCGAGAGACTCGCTCTGGCTTGAAGACCACCCGGGCTCGTTTTAACACTCTGAACCAGAACTACCGTTACTGGGAGCTCGGGTGGCCGGACCAGGCGCTGCGCTATTGTCTGGTCGGTCATCAAAACAGTTTGAGACCGTTTAGGAGGATGTTTCAAAGCGATTCTGCCTCGCATGAACAAAGTCCCGCCGCTGTAGATTCAAAAAATCACGTCCCGACCCGGCTAGGCCCCTCCGGATCCCCGGGCTCACCTGACTCGCTGTCGGCCCTCAGGTTGCTCTGGATCCGGGCTCACTCTCCGATCCTGAAGCGCCGCAGTAGCTCCTCACGACCAGTCCCCGGCACCGGCAGCAACACAAAGACTGTGATTGGGCCGCGCCGGGCGCTCGGCCCCCGGTCCCCGCCAGACAGACGGGTTATTGGTCGGCGGCGGAGTCGGAGGCGCGCCCCTATTAAGGTGTATGTTGTTGTCTGTGTCTGGAGGGGAGGGGACAAGGAGCTCTGAAAATGATGGGAAACTAAACGGCTTGTTATGCGCGTCGTGTCAGCAGCACAAGGCGAAGCTCTACTACATGGCCAGATAAATTGGGGACAGCCATATTAACTCCTCTCTTCACGCCATCCTGCCCGACCGACAGACTCCGGCTTTTTTGACGGAATGCAGAAGCGATTCTTTTCAGATTTATACTCATTTCAGCGACCTGAAAGCAGTCCAAAAACCCACAAGCTACAGGCTACGCGTTTTTACTCTCGCCTTATAAGAACCTTCTCCCACAAAGGAGACGTTAGATCGTCATGAACTCGCTGGGCTCCTCCGGCTCGACGCCACGACTGGAAAAAATAAACAGCGTAACAGATTATATTTACAGCGTTTTCACTCGCACGCCGAAACGAATTGTAAGCATTGTTGCTACGATAATTAAAAAAGACGAGATTGAAGGGGGGCAGACTGAAGGGGACATTTAATAATAATAATAATAATAATAATAATAATAATAATAGTAATAATATTATTGTTGTTATTGAGAGTAGTAGTAGTAGTAGTAGTAGTAGTAGTAGTAGTAGTCATTTGTATTACTGGTAGTATACAAATGACTAGTATACAAAGTGATAGTAGTAGCCTATTGGTTTTTATTGTTAATGGTACAGACATCTAATAATAATGTTACTATATTGTAGTCGGCATGGACAACAATGCCCCCCTTCACGTTGACCTACATTTTATTATTTTAATCACAGTATATATATATATATATCCTTTATTGTGAGCATTGGCATGTACAGGAATTTCAGGCCGACCTGTACCGCACTAGTGTTGGTGTCTGGACTTCGTTAGGAAAGCCTACGGGTCACATTTCGTAATCAAAATATTTCTTGAAGCTCTTTGGCACTGAGGGCTGCTGTGAATAAACCAGGGTTTTACTAATCGGACACCATTGTATTGTGAATGTGGGAGCTGTTCGAGCTCGTCTCTTCTCGTCAAAAGACGCCCGATCACGTTTCCCAGTGCTCTGCCTGATCCCACCGTTATGGTGGTCTGCTCATTTATTAAACTTTTATTGTTTGTTAACAGCAGCGTGTACTGAGCCCCCTAGCGGTGGTGGGATGTGAGGGTGATGAATCTCAAACGAAGTGTCGGGATCAACTGCTAATGTAAAGATCACTGTGCTCATAATCACAGGTTCAGAAATGACCGTGACAAACATCGGAGTCTGAACTGCTTTTCAAACAATATTGTGGGTTGTGGAAAGAAAAGTTTCATGCTCTTATAAGGTTTACACGAGGAACCTGCCATACCCAGTTCTTCAGGACCTACCTTGCTACAATTGAAATGAACATATGAATGTCAATCATTATTTAGGACGAGAGTAAGAGAATTTAGTCACCGCTGCAACATAGGACACCTCTGTCAAATGTTCCTACACTCCTGACTACTTTTGTGAATTGTTAAATTAGACCTGACACACAACTTTGTGAGGAGATTTCCAGCAGCAGGGTTGGGTGCCACTGATGTAGGTCTTTTGGATAATTATGATAGGAAGGGGATTATTTTTAATCCAGTTTAAATCCATTTAAATGCCTTGGTTTGCTCCCTGGTAGAAGTTAAATAGTTTTGATTCCAGCATCTTCTGATATGTTTCTGAAACCTGATGCAGGTTTACTGTGACCATATGCTATTAATATGCTGTCATTTCACATATCCGCTGTGTTTATATAATTCATTTGAAGAAAATAATCCACTACATTTGTATAATTCATTTGAGGAAAATAAACAACTCTCACCTCACTTCTTGAGATGAATCTGGTTCAAAACCCAGGATCAGAGATACATTTTCCACACAAATCGTTAGTTAGGTAGTTCGGTGCTTTGGAAAACATAATTTTTGATAACTGCAGAAACGAATAAATATTCATGTCTCATATATTATATCCTATATATTAAAAAGACTGGCTGTGTTCTGAATGTTGATGGCGGCTGATATATGTACATGCTGGAAGGTTTGAGATTTCTGAAAAATTTAAAGGAAATAGAATTTAAAATTAAACAAGAAAGAAATACTCAAGATTCAGAACTATTTCTAAGTCACTATTTATGTTCAAGAAGTTTCCTGAGACTGATCATGACAAGACTTGAACTAAAAGGGTTTTTTTGAGTGTTCAGATCAGCCCACAGCATTTTAGCAGATTACAGAACACACTGTAACAGAAAAGCATATGAAGACAAAAAGACAGAGCACTTTAATAACAGAATAGGCAAATGCTCAAATCACACCCACCCCACCTCTTCACTCACACATGGACATAAACACACAGTCTGTCACATGGTAACAAGTGGAAAAATTAAGTAATTGTGAGGTCACATGTTCTCCTGACTGATAAAAGATATCAATCCACAGTATGTCTAGTAACGTCAAATGAAGTGAAAAAAAAAACCAAATGACGCACTTAGTAAAGCATTACTCTTGTATACAAGTATGGGGCACGAGAACAGATGTAGTTGTCTGCAAATGCACCCTTGCACCTCCACAAATACTGTTTGCACTTAAGCATTTATGAGTGCTGTAATCCCACATTAACCTCTTCCTGACCTGGAGTGTGTTAACCAGACTGTGATGTACAGACAAGCACATTAAGTGATGCCAGCAGCTTGAACACGCTTCCAGTCCTAAAGAAGGCCCTCACTTTAGTTGAGTTTTCCAAATTCCCCCCATAATCCAAGATCCTCCTCATGTAGTGGGTCAGTATGGGGTCCGCCGCTAAATGTTGCTGTAAAGAAGATTAAGAGGTTTAACTCTTGATTAAAGAGCTAGACTTAAAAAGGGGACGAAACAGTCCTTCTTTTGATGTTGTCAAATAAACAGACATTTAAAGAGTCCTACTTTTCTTCAGTTACTCCAACCCCCCCCCCCCTTTTTTATTCTAGTTTATGTAGTTTATACTTGTGCACTTTTTTTTGCATTTCATAATTTCATAATGTATTTCTGCCTTGTGTATATTTTGTTATGATCAATTCAACTGTTACATTTTGTCATTCTTATAATATATGTCCAAAAGTATCCAGTCATTCTCTAAGATATGCATCTATTGCTGTTACAGGTGTGTAACATCTGTCCAGAAGAGTAGAAACTGTAACTACAATAAAGAGTGCATAAGCTCTGTATAATTATCTCTGATTTTATAAGAAATGTTGGAAGAATAGATGTCTTCAAACTTTCAGACATTTGGTGGTTATTGTGTTATTTGTTGTGGTTGCGTATTTTTGCTCTACCCATGCATTTACTGCATTATGTACGTTTTATAGACATAAGCTATAATTTCAGTACTTAAAAGTATTTTAAAGGCCATGTCTGTCAGTAGAGATAAAAATGGAATTGCATTTATTTCAATGAGAATATTAAGACAAATGGGCTTATAGTAAGAAATAGTCATTTTCAGATGCAGGTATTGGTTATGAAATGTTTAAATTTCAATATTACAGCAGCTTCAAAAAAAGAACGCAAAGTACACTGGAAAAATGTGTGTGATTCAAATTGTTCAAATTATTTAAGTGAAATCAGCTGAAACATTTAATCCATGTAAATTTAAAGCATGTTATCACAGTACCATAACTGAAGTGAAGAATATCAAATATAAAACCTTAGAACATACAGTCAGTTTGTCAAAGGCTTCTTCTAACCAGGGGCCTTTTCACTCTCTCTGACTGGCTGGCCCGTATTGTGCCTTTTTAAAAAAGCAGACTCTTTGTAACTTCAGTATGAAGAGATGAGGTTTTATTCCTGTATCCCCAAATAGCCAACAATCTGTAAATGTATTTCTTTTTGTAACCACATAATAACAGTGCATGGAATAGTTTGAGAACTCATCAGTTTTTACATGCTACTTGTTATTTAAAGAAATTAGAAAAATTAGACTTTAGATTTCCCATGACATGGGCCTTTTAAACCATTTAGGTGGGTCATATGCCCTCTATTTTAAACAATTACAGAAGTAAAAAAAAAAACCAACAATATTTTGGAGGATTTTATGTTACTATCAATTTAAAATATATTTTAGCCATATATTTAATAAAAATAATATTCTTTTTTTATTTGGATATTTTATATTTTAACTCTTATTTTAATATTTTAATTTCCTCTTCTACTTTGTGATCAAAAATAAATTTGCCATGAACATGTTTTAATGTATTTAGGTTGGAAAACTGTAGTTTCAACAATATAGAACTATACTGAATTATTTGTATTGATTGATAAATGACACACAATCAGACCTTTTAGTGACTTGCTGTCTCTCTGTTACAGTTAACCTCCCTCTGTATTTGCACTTCTGCAACAACAATGTGTTTTCATTTGTAGCAGAAATGTGTTTGTCCCTTAAATGAAAAAGAACACAATTTTACTCAAGTGCTGTTAAGCAAAGTAACCACAATATTAGGCAGCTCCCTCAGCTGTTTTCTGCAGCGTTGGTCAAGTTCACTGAGCATCCACTTAGAAGAAGAAGCTGATAAATATTGGAAAACATTTTGGAATCATTGCTAAAGTTAAGACTACATGAGTAAGACTGGTGACATGACTGATGATCCAGCTGTTAATTTTACCTCCTACTGCAGATTCCAGCCTGCAAGTCTCCCACCAGCCTTTGGAAAAGCATCCCTTTATTCTACTCAGGCCAAATGAGTCACACAAATGTCACCCATCTCACGCAGCTGAAATGTCATTTGGAGTTTGAATGTCATTTGGAGCCCGTGATGTAAGAAGGATGTGAATCTGCCTCTCATGTCTGTAGCTCTGTGTGACATTGAGTGGAGGTCAGCTGATGGTTAATTGTCCTGGACAGTTGATTAGCTGTGAATTAATGAAGATGGTTAAAGGTGATTTGCCCTCTTTGGATGTGCTGAAAAAAAGAGCTCCACATTTTCTTCTCAGTTTCCAAGTCTTTTCAAGCTCCAGCATCTTTCGCTAGGGAAGTAGTGGAGTCTGCAGTGCATGGAGCCACTCAGTAACAAGTTCAGTCACTGTGGGAAATGCAACTGTCCAAGCTCTCCCATCTGGTGGCCACAATACTGAACTGCATTTTTGGTGTAAACAGAAAAAAATGGACCAATTCCAAAAGGCTAGGAATAGGGTGGAGCTATTCCTGAGCACAAATATTCTGCCATAAAGGGGAATTCCACAGATTTTTCAACATTTCCTTCAATCAGTGAGATTTCATCACAGTGGGGAAGCAGGGGTCACAATGTCGCGACCGAAATGTAGCCATTTTATTTATTAATTCTGACTACTAGAGAACCTTCACAAGTCTTCCCTTCATTACATGATAATTAATTAATTAATATTAATTAAAAAAAATTGTTTGGGGATCATTTGCCTTACTATGTCCTGCCTATACATTTCCCATATCAGTGTGCATAAAAATAATTTTTAGGCCAAAAGTTTATCTTTCATAAACACAGTCTCAGGCACCAGAACGTGTATTTATAACCATCTCCAGGAATAGCTTTCTGTGAGGGAGTTTTTAGAGCCATTAAGTGCATTGGACATCTGGTTCCTATTACCACTCCTGTAAGCAACTCTAACTACTGTGATTCACAAACTTTTCTTAGACCAGGTGCCACCTACAATCAAACCAAATCACCTCACATGTGGCACACACATACACTTGGCCTATTTGTGCCGTGAGCACTTCCCATTCCAGCAAAGCTGTGCAGTCTGAGGGATGAAGACGCTGGGCATCAAAAGTAATGGCTCAGCATCCATTCTGTTATGGTATTTTGTGTGTATTTTTGTGTCTTTCTCACAAAGGTACTGTAATTAATTGCCAAGGTCACCAAAAGGGAACCTATCTGTAAATTAATCTCACAGTTTCCTTGTATCCTTCCCTTTTTGAAAGGTTTTCCAGTGCTTGCTAATAACAGCAGTGTAGTCTGTGTGAATTAGCAACAAACACCACATATTGTAGGGCAGCCAGTGGATTATACTTTGCATCCTCAACAGTATTTTAACTGAATATTAAGTACACACTCATTTTATTCTGACAGACAAACAAAAATATTTCTCAGGCTGTCTAGGACATATTATGTAAATTGCTGGAAAAAACATGTACAGTACAAAAAAGTATCAAGCCGGTAAGGATTTTCCAAATTTCCAACTTCAGAGTGCCTTGTGTACTACAGTAGTGCAGGTACTACAGTTTGACAAGCATGACTGTAGAGTGAAGCATTTCACACTTACACACACGGAACAACTGCTTTCATTTTATTGGTTTCTGTGAAGTTCTCTGCTAGAGGTCTTCTACTATTATAACTAGATAAGAAATACTGCTGATGTCATACAAAACCCGCACACATCTTTTCCTAATATTCATGACAGGAATAAAGATTAATTGTATGACCAAAGTCCCACATATTAGCCACAATGAGCTCATGAAGACATTGCACTCTGAGACAACAGGTTTTCTTTGACAGGTGTTGTTTAGATGTACCTAGCGTGCAGTAACTTGGTTGAATAGTGGACGCTGATTTAAGTTTAGCTTTACAGGTTTAAGAAACAAATGTGGACTACTGATGTGCGTCACTCTAGATAAGAGCCTCAGCTAAACGCAGAAACTGATATTTATGGTCATGTATGACAGTGAACTATTTAAAAATTGATTTTCACAAGCTTCTGCAATCTTCATATCTCAGTCCATGTAACATATTTAGAAAGTGTAACATTTTCCTCCTCTTTTGTTAGGTTTTCTTTACCTGCAGGGATTGAAACAATCAAGATTTTTGCTTCTAATATGTGCACAGCAATCAGCTAGTTTAAGCTGTTTTATGAAGTTAACACTGTGCCTTCATTCTGTACTTGAATTCTACTGTTAAATCTGTACTAAAATGTCATGGCATAATCATGCGTGACTCATTGTGAAATGGCCAGTTGTGTGTTGGGATGTGTTGGGACACTGACTCTTGTTAATTAAATAGGAACCTGACTATTCATTTTGGAAAAATCTGGCTTTATAAAGACTTCAAAAAGAAAGCTGACTAAAAAGCCATCTGCCAATTTAAATGTCAAGGAATTGAAATAAGTTATTTAAAAAATCAACATTGTTGATGAAAAACCTCTCATTTTCCAGTTCTTTTGTCCAGCAAACATTTAGCTTTTTACTTTCTAGACATTTTGATACATTTTTATAAGACAAATATTTAGAGGTTTTGTGGAGTGCTCTGAAACGTCTCGTTTTTGAAGCTGTTTTTATACACATTATGTAACTTCGGAAGAACTACCAAGGAGGTGGATTTAACATCAAAACCTATGATGAAGCAAAAATAACACAGTTTAGGACACTGAAGAGGATTCTAAAGTGAACGGATTCAGTTCAACTCAGAATTTCCGAGTGACCAACAGGAGGCAGTGCAGCACAAATAAATCCCTGGTAAAGTGGGCTGTAGTTTCGAGCTCTTAAATTTTGAGGTTAATGTTAAAAGGCTCTAGAATCAGACAGTGGTTTTATAAGCAGCAAAAATAAACAGAACAGTAAAACTTTGTCTGGTGTAAGATGTTTTATATTTACATTGACGTTTCCCCAAAAATGTCCAGGAACATCCTAAACACAGTTTGCTCTAATTTAAACCAGTAAAGGGGGAGCCGAATCTCAATTATTCTAAATGCTCTAAATGAGGGACTTTTCATTCTAATATGTTCATCATTTTTCAATCATTTAAGAACAGAATAGAGTCACACTAATTATCTGCACTCTGCACAAAAGACACGCTTCAGACCTCCTCATCAATTTGACTTTAATCAAGAAAAATTAAACTAATCCCTCCCTCCCTCCCTCTCCCTCCCTCTCTCTCCC
>JBBJLR010000145.1:13198699-13212479 GCA_037577145.1 Brachypetersius gabonensis
ACACACACACACACACACACACACACACACACACACACACACACACACACACACACACACACACACACACACCTCCTTGGCTTTAGGTGTTTCTTTGTCGCTGTTATGTCAGCTGCTGGTCCTCTGTCACTGAAAATAACGATCTCAGAAAAAAAAGCCCACAGAATAGAAAGGGAGACCTCCATGGTCTAAGACAAAGACATTCCTTTCTCCTCTCATGATCCAAAGAGGAGTAACTGAAGGGTTCATAAATATAAGCACAGTAAGCAATTAAATGGCATGATTACAGTAAAAAAAACTTTAGAACCAGAAGCCTTGACTCTTAGCCTGGGATGGCATCCACCCCATCTCTGCAGCATAGCCCATAGTCTTTTAGCTAGCAGGCAGCGCCGCTCAGGTAGTTGCTGCTGACAAACCAGTGTCGAGGCCAGGAGGCCAGGAGAAACAACTTTCGTCTGCTAGCTGCCTTGATTATAATATAATTTATAATATAATTTATAATATGAAGACTGTGTCTGCCCCCTGAACAAAACAGAAAAATAAGACATTTCAAAAAGAATGCTCAAATAATTGAATAAATCAACTTCATACTAACAGTAAGCTTAGTGTAACAGTACACCTCCTGGCAGGGCGGGACTGGGCCAAAAAAACGGCCCTGGCATTTTGAGCCGAGACCGGCCCGCCAGGATGTTGCCCTAAGTATTAAACAGATAACTGAGTTTAAGTTCTCCTCCTTTGAAACTCTGTTTCATAACATAAATATTTTAGGTATACAAATAAGATCTCTCTCATTTGTATCTAATAAGGGACATATACAGAATTCTTACACGATTTCAGCTGCTTTATTGCTAATTTAGCGGTATGCTTCAATAAAATTATAAATATTGGAGATTTTAATATTCTCTTTGAAAAAGGACAGGATCCTCTAAAATCTGTATTTACTTCAATTCTAGAAATGTCAATTCTTTTTTTCCAGCCACTCTGAAAAGCAGTTCACAGTCTCTCTTGTTTAAACGTGTGTCCTGCTCAAAACTTCCTTTACAGGTTCATGATGTCATGCATGTCTGCTGCAAAACAAACTGTACTGCAGCTTAAAGTTTATATTACAGGAGGTATCTAATGTATTCATTTTCTATTAAGTATGAACTAAAGTAGAACACTAATAAGTTAATGGCTGGCTGCAGCAAGTCGTCACCTAGCAACCAGTGCTGTAATCACAAGCAACAACATGATTAGAACACCTCTCGACCAATCAGATTGTGTCTGTTATATAAGAGACAATACAACATAAGCACAGTAAATAAACACAGCAATATAAACAGTCATGAATCCATAGTCAGGTGCTTTTCAAACCAATTACCTCCAGCAGCAGCTTCAGAATGATGTTTTAAGCTGCAGAGAGATGAGTATGCTCTTGAGACAGAGGGCTGCAGTACAGAATCCTACTTAGAGGAAAGAGGATTTGGTAACACTAAAATCTAACCAAATGCTAGCAGAGCTCTTATATACACTTATTACACCTCCATACGGAATTAAAAATGAAAATGATGAATTAAAAAATATTTGTTTATTTTTAGCAGCATTCATATCTAGAGTTGTCCCGGTGGTCCAAATAAGCTTGTAAACATACGCAGTCACATTTACTTGAATACTTGAAACTGATTCACAAACTACACATTGTGCACCACTGCTGCAGATGCTTAAATAAGCACATAATTAACATTTAATTGAATTGAATTTAAAATGCAGTTATATATTAGCTAAGCAGGTTAAAGAGTCCTGAAATCCAGGGGTACGACAATACCTCTGCATCACCCCATCACTTCATGTTTCTCTGAACTTCATGAATGAATAGACTTTGTCCTAGTGATTTTACTATATGTAAAATACATACAATGAGGGGACTGCCATTCTGTTCCGCTCTGTAATTTAATAAAGTCAACTCAAT
Source organism: Brachypetersius gabonensis (assembly GCA_037577145.1). NCBI lineage: Eukaryota > Metazoa > Chordata > Actinopteri > Characiformes > Alestidae > Brachypetersius > Brachypetersius gabonensis. Next base: position 13,200,648 of record JBBJLR010000145.1, read on the forward strand.
TCACCTATAAAATCCCAAATGAAGCGGTATTCCTTTGGTTTTTCAGATGGATGAACAGTAAAATGGGGTCTTGTTGCACAGCTGAATTTGAGAAAACCTTCCTCTCAAGTTTACTGAGCTGAATGAATGAGAAGCTTTTGGAGCGGTGAGCTCTGATTTAACCCTCCCTATGTTCAGCCAGAGAGCCTGAAAATAATTACACAGGTGCTGCTATTAGATCACCGCTCCTCCTGTATTAATGGAAGGGTTAATGGGTCACTGCTGTTTCTGCTGAATACAAAATCAAACTTACCACCCTGGGAAAGGAGAGAGAGCAGAAGGGTGAGGTATGAATGTAATTCATTAGAGCTCATGTGCAAAAGGTCATGTCAGAACATTCATTAAGCATTTAAAACGTTCATTTATATGATGAGGGGGCTTTAGTTTCGTACTTGAACAGCAGGTAAAAACCCTGTTTCCAGACAGACTGGGATTCTCTCAAGAGACACTTGCTGCATGCAAGATATAGTGCTTAAACAAGGAGAAACAGAAACAAATTACATACACAATATTGTCCTGTACTTTTTTTTTTACTTTACATTTATTTAAAAAAAATGACAATTCGGCATTTGCACAATGACAATTTGCATATTCTATTTATTCGCCTTTGTCAATATATATATACTTTTACTCCATAGTTTGCATATATTGCTTGTATATATTGCTATGATTATATTGCTACATTTGTGTATATTTGTCAAACTGTTCTTCTCTTCTACACTATATTCTGTTTTCTAGTTATTGCAGTCCCAGGAGTGATTCAGGGTTATATTTCACTGCATGTTATCTGAGTATAACTGTGTATGTGACAAATAAACATCTTGAATCTTGAATCTTAGAATAACTAGCAGAAAGGACTCATATGTTCTCCCAACAACAAGAGGCTTCGTGTAGTTGACATGGTTCTTCAAAACAGTGCAATTAGAATGAGTGAAACAGCACTGAGCCCTGAACATGATGCAAACAGTGTCAGGAGTGTAAGTAAGGAGTGCATGCCTCTCTTTCTGCAGCACTTACTATGACTATTCTCACCTATAAAATGTGTTTGAATAGGATTTTGTGGAAAGATCTAATGAATACATTTTTATAGATGAAGCTGAATGAATCGATTGTTGACTTTGATTTACGTTTTGTCTTTGTCATTTAGCTTTTTGCAGTACTGTATCTTTACTGGATGCAAGTGCTAAATCCACATATACTCTCTATCGCTTGCAACTTAGTTGCAACTTAACTGTGCAACTTAATTGCAACCTAAACTGTATTTCTGAGTTGTGATGTTTTTTGAAAAACACAAAAAGTATTCACTGTGTTTTGTTTTTTTCTGGCTTTTTGTATGATCTTAAACCATCAGAAGTTCACAGTTTTGCAAAAAGGGATGAAGGTTTCAATGAATTTCTTATACAAATACCTAACAGGACTCACCTGGCTCCAGACAGGGTTACAAAATAATACACAGCTGTATCATGACATAACAGCAGGGTTGGGCTGACATGGAGACTAAGACTATAACAAAGGAAACATGTAAAGCACATGACACATATAAACAAAGACAGAGACAAGGCCCAAGGACATAATAAGTGGAGCACTATCTTGTTCATAGGCAAAGAGTACAGACACATTTTAGCTGCTTCAATAAAGCCTCAATGAACTGGAACCTCAGATCGGAAAATGTAGGTAATTTACAATTTAACTGTTCTCCACTGTAACGTCAGATTGTGGCACTCTCTGTACTGTAGCCACTTGCTCTGCAGTAATGTGTGTACTCTGAAATGCATTGAACTGAGTTGTACCACATTACAGTTGATCTGGAGCATTTCATCCATTGTTTTTGTCAAATGAATGATATAGTAAGCACTTTTGTTTAGAACTGAGAGACCTCATTTAGAGATGTAAATAGATGTAATTCATCAATATAATCACATTAAACAGTATCATTTGCTTATGTCAGACACAGAGGAGGGCTATATCAAGGAATATTGCAATAATGCAATCAGCATTTTTGCTATGTACAACTATGTATTACAGCAATATACAGTGTAACATAGGCTCTATGATGACATATGTTTGAATACAATAGCAATGTGTTTCAGAGAAGTCATGTACATGCCCAACATGGGTGGCATGGGACAATGAGTGCTGCCACCAGTCACCTAGGGGTCTATGGCCTTGTCACCTTTGGTCCATTCAACACCATGTTTTTGCATGCTTTCCTCTGGTCTGCGAGGGCAATGTCAGTTGACACTAGGCTGTTTTAGTATGTTACTAGCTCACAAAAAACCTAAGATTCAGCAGCATCTTTAATACCTGTATATTCTCTCTGCCCAAACTCCATAGAGGAGATTTAATGGCATAGTGGGGAGACACATATAGGAGTTTTTAGTAAATCTTAAAGTGGGATTATTTGAATGTTTGGGTGTTATTGGGTCATTGCAGGTATCTGAACTGAATGTTTAAAAACGATGTTAGGGAAAAACCTTCTTCCACAATGGACATCAGGCAGTGTATTAAAAGCACTTTATCTAAAAGCTCTCTTTGAGGTAGAGGCAGATTTAATGCCCCATAGTGTAACCTCACACTATGTGACTGAGGAGTCCTTTTTATGGCAGATATTTGTTGCCTGTTTCATTAACAGCATCCTGCACAGATGCATCTGAAATAATTTGAGGGATTTATCAGCTAAGAGCTACAATGCAATTATAATCACCTCTCGGTATAAGGAAGGCCTGAGAGTTTTTATTATGCTAAACATGCTTGCATGCATTCATTATCAGTGGTCTCTAATGACCTTCTAATGGTGCTCTTCAATCAGTTACCTGCAAAGACAGAGCCTTGGGGTGATCAGCCCTCCTTCACTGCAGTGGTACCTTCTCTGTGGGTTAACCAATCAGGTCTAGTGTCATATGGCTATCAGAGGTTCAGTGTACATTAAAGACAAATTACTTTGTGGCCAAGAGTAACAGTGGAAATAAAGCCCTTCTTATGAGACTCTCATGGCTTGCAGTGCACTGGCATTGTTAATTGTTTCATTAGCAATAATCTTGATTTTCTGGTTGATTTCTGGGTAGAAACACATGCATGAACAAATAAAGTGCCATAAGGTTTATCTTCATCTCACAGCTCTGATTTGCTGAAGCAACATTACTTTAGATAACAGCATGCATCATGTAACTGTCTTGTTGAAGATCTATTTGAACTCTCACTTAAGTTACAGCCAAACTGTTAAATCTCACCTCTATTCTTGTCCCCCACGTTTCTCACTTTTATCAAGAATGACACTGCAATAAATATCTGCACTCTCACCTTTAGAACATTGGGAAAACCATACAATTGTCCCATATAATTGCTTTTCATATGAGTTTTCATAAAGTGAAGGAAATATTGTTTTCTTTTGCAGGTTTAGGCACCTTCCCATTAATGAATAAAACAATAAACACAAAGTCTTGTTATTTGTTTTTATTTGGTATTTTGGCTGTGAAATTAGAACACATAAGGAAAACCAGAGAAGTAGAGACAGTGCCACCACAATCAAGGAGACCAAGTCCTTAGACAATGAAGATGTAAGAAATTGGTACCGAATGTTTCGGTTATTAGCATTTCTTGCAGCATTAAATAGGAGCAGTAATTGCTGTCATAGGGCAGTGTGTGAGGAGGAAACGTACAGCGTCATTTCTTTATAGAGGAATAGAGGAAGAATAGAGGAAGAAATATCTAGAAAATGGCCGTGAAAGAGTGGGAACTGAAAGCTTGATATCTTTTCCTTATAGATCTGTGTTTTGGCACAATAAATCTATCTCTACCAGACCAATTAGAGAGCTCTAAGCTGTTAGTATCAGTCAGATTGATCTGACTTCCATACACCTCTTGCATCTCTTATTTATTCTTCCCATAACTCACTCCTTTCCCATCACACAGGCAGACCTGCTGACATACTGCCTAGTTCTCAAGTGCTCTCATGTTCCACTCATAAATAAGGTCTTTTATAGCAACTGTTGTGAGATTGGACATTAACTGTAATACCTCTACATTTCTGTATTTTGAACAAAATCTTTTTGTTGTGATCTAGAGTTTCTCTTTAGTTTGAACTGGATTCTTGACATCATCCTGTAAAACTTGTCCAACCTCACAACAGTTGCTCTGAAAGAACACATTTGTGACCAGAGCATGGACAGGTCAATTGATCCTGCTCACTTCTTTCCTACTTCACCAATTATTGAAACACAAATCCTCCTTCCGATGTCTGACTTTTCCACTCACACAACACCTGTCTCTCTCTCTGGTTTTCTTTTTGGTTTGAGACCTCTCAGTCTCAAAATGTTTAAAGCTTTTTGGGTATAGTTTAAAATGAAACACAGCAAATGAAAACAAATATTAAACCATTGATCTTTTCCTCATTATTTTTAGCCCTTAAATGCTAGTTGTCTACAATTTTTTTTTCTAACCAGTGGGTCAAAAAGGCAAAAACATTTAGGATCAATGTTAGTAAAATGTACTGCTTATTCTGTTTCCTGAATTTGGACAGAGAGCTACAGCTTAAAGTGTAAATTAATTAAGAATGTTCAGTATTTTACGGTAAAAATTATAAAATGGCCATTTTAAATTTAAAGCAGCATCCTGTTCCTACTGATATATATATGTGTGTTTTTGACCCACTGTTTTTTCCAGGTTCCTAACAAACATTTCCACATGTTTCTTCAACTTCTATATAAAATACAAAATAGAAGAAGAAATAAAAAACAATAACAATAACAATAATTATAACATTAATAACATTTTAAAGGTCAAAATAAAAAACGGTTTCTGACTTACTTTTCTTTGAGTTGCAGAAAATTAGGCAGAATTTTAGGAAAAGGGTGTAAAAATGAAAAAAAAAATTCTACAAAAAGAACCAACACTGTTTTGTGTTTCAAATCTATGGTCTACCAATGCCTCTATGTAGATACAAAAATCCAAAGATTTCCCTACAAAAATGTATTTTTCTTTTGGTATCACGTCTGTTTCACTTCTTTCATTCAGCAAAAGAAACAAGGACAGGAAATAAGTCTGTAAAAGACTGTTAAAGCTGCAAACATTATGAATAAACCTTTAACATTCATTGGGGTTGTGTAGGCAGCCCTGGGGCATAGTAGGGCATCTTTAGGAAAGCAAGTCTATTTCCTTCAACCGGTGCAAAGGACTTAATAGGTGTTAGTCACATATACCAGGATCAAAATCTAGGTTGACTTAACAAAGTTGACAAAACCTAGTTGTAAGGCTTTGCAAAAGATGTCAAGTCACTTTCCTGATACATCACCATAAAACAGTCAAGTTCTTTGGTTCCATTAGAGTTACTGTAAAAATAGTAGGTCCCTTGAATCTGTTTTGTAAGGTAATCTTAGGAAACATGACCACTACTAGCCCAAGGTTTAACCAACTGTTATCCAATCACAGAGCACACACCTATACACACATATGTACAACACACCATCACACATGAATAATGTACATACATGCATGTTTCTGTGCTTTGGTTAAGGGAGTGTTACAAAAGATAAAGACTATGAATGTTAAAATAGTTTCAAAGTATTTGGTTATATTGTTATTATTCTACATATTTGGCAACTGCAACTCCATTATAGCAAGAGGACACACAGCTGGTACCTCTCTGGTATCAATATAGAAAATCTCAGTGAAAATATATCCCATTTTCATTTTGGTTATTTCTTAAAAGTTAAATGGTATATTAAAACAAAAATGTGGCAGCACCATGTCAACAGAAGGTCAGAAAGAGGACATGAAAAATGGACACACTATGAATCAAGGCTTATATAGGCACCCTCTTCTAAAGGCAGCAAATTGGTATGAAGCTTTTGGTTTACTTCACTTAAAGCACTTTTCATTGTGACTTCCCCTCGTTTACAGGAACTAGAAAAACTTCCTGGATGAGCAAAAGAAACAAAAACCACTTTAATTTTACATCTTTGGGTATCATTAAGTATGGTTTTTATGTTAAAAGCTAATTATCATTATCCTTGAATATGGTGCCAGACCCAGAGCGAATGCCGAGGTGCTACATTCTCTCAGTGAGTTCAAAACAATGTCAACCTTCACCTCACAGCACCTGTGAGTTCCACCGGTATCCAATCTGGCATCTGCAGAGTCGACCTACTGGCTTGACTTGTTAGGCTTTGGGTCAGTGAGCATCCTCCAATCTTCTGAGTTCCTGGTTTTAACGGTTTTGGAGGTGAAACTCCACAGAAAGGCCTGAATATCTCATTTCCCACATGGCTGAAGGGTTATGATCAATGCTTTAAGGTCTAGGCTTTCCGTCAGGCATTTAGTCCCGTATACTGGGATAAAACTCTTTGAAACAGGACTCCTGTCTGAGTTTATCTCTTGTCTTTTTCTTTGGAGGCAGGTAAATCCAGACAAGAGACCCATGTCAAGTCATAATTTGGCAGGATCCAAGTCGTTGTTCGTGTGCTGTAACTCAGTGTGGAGCAGCTTCCCACTGCATGCTGCTGAGCTTGTGAAACAGAAAAAAATCTGTCAAAGAATCTGAGGTACTATTCCACCACTAGTATGCTCATCTGTGCTTGTGTGATTCACAACTATGTGAATGAAGAAGTGGAGGAGGAGGACAGAGAAACGGGAATCTGAGGTGGCTTCACTCGTTGGTTTACCCTCAGTTTTGGTCCACTGAGGCATTTGGGTTGAAGACAGCAGCATGGTGGGTCTGATGGGTCAGAACCAAGGTCAGACTCTTCATGGAGGTAACCAGGTGGACACTCCAAGTGCAAGTTCTGGAGATGGCTTAGCACAGGCACTGGCATTAGCATTGGCTCTGGGGTGTAGGGGCAGCCTGGAGCTCAACAGATGGGGTACATAAATCAAACTTCCCACAGTGAGAGTGCTTATTTGATATCACCTTCCCAGTTAATCAATCATATTCCTTGAATGATAAACAACTAATTCTTTGTCAGCACTCTTACTCTGAGAAGTCTGAAATATACCACCCAGTATCTTCTATTTTTGGCTGAGGTAGGCTTACTAGAACAGCAGCAGGCTACAATGGCTCAAACATTCTGAGGTAGGTATCTTTGGAGTTATACAGTTTTTGGTGGGTTACTACAAGAGATGGGAAAGGAAAAAAAGCTCAGGGAAATGGGGGACTCCATCACCTTTATGGTTCCTCTGAATCCGCCTGCCTCGAGGCTTGTAAGGTGAAGATAATAACAATCAGTTCAGTCAGACTCACGCATTCACAAGGCAACACGTATTACTTGGCTAAGAACAGGAACAAAGCTCTGCTCCTTAACCATTCAAACTAAAAACAAAGCAGCTAGTCACAATGTGGCTAGTCAATTTGGCACTATTTATAATTCAGTAGTTCTAGCAGATCTGTCTGGACCTAGTAGAAATTCATCTTAGCCCTTAGTTTGTCTAATGCCAGTCTTAGAATGTCTTAGTACCAGAGGACACAGTTGCTGGAGGAACATTTTGGTATAAGCAGAAGTCCTCTGATACTAAAACATAATTAGAATTTGGTTTTCTAAATTGCTTTGGTGCTCTACTTCCTTTGGCACAATCAAGTGAAGTGCAGCGCTCAGAAACGAACAATGTTATTCAGTATCCACAACTTCCTAAGGCTATTATTTGGTATTTTATGTATACAAATATTATTTGGTCCCAAAGAAAGGAATAGAGGAAAGAAGAGGGATATTTGCTATCATATAAGTTAGTGTTCATATTGTGTTGAATAATTCTCTACTAAAGCTGCTAATTAAAGGTCAAGTAAGTCCTTACTCATTAACAGCAGAGATTAAAAAAAACAAAAAACTAGGGCACAGGGGTGGGTTTTTAAAGGCGGCTTTGGTGGGCAGGTCGAGAAGAGAAACCACAAGGAGATGGAGTGTTACTGTTATGGGCTTGAGGCCAATGCTAGCCAGTGCCCGCACCTGTGCCAGGCAGACTGGCTGAATGCTGTTCTATGAGAACCTGGCACTGCGCTGGGTGAGCCTGGGTTTGACCCTGGGGAAAGAGAGAACAGATGAAAATCAGTGGGAGTTATTTGGAACAATCAATCACCTGATTGCCTGATCAGCAATCCTTCACCCTCACAGCCTGTGACCTTGTTTTCTTTGCAGTTCTCACAAGCTGTGATCCATCACCATATCAAGCACTTTACTACACTCTGCTCAATTTTCATTACTGATATATAGGATATATAGGAGTCTTCTGAAACAGAAACAAAGAGCTGAATCATAACATTCAAAATATTTATTCTGTACCCAAGCCCCCAACCCCAAAAAATACTAGAACTAGACACAAAAATTATTTAATTAGATGTAATAAGATGATATAAATGCATGTCACTGTCAAAACAGGGCCTCAAAAATATCTGTAAGGAGAACCTGTACTTTAACATAGATCTGCTGTAGAAAGATTTTAAACCAATGAATTTATTCCAATCTGAATTTGATTATTTGCTATTTGTCGAATTATCAAGAAATGTTCACACAGTGAGTTACAGGGTTTAAGCATTTGCTAAAAAAAAGATGTCCCTCTAACCCCAAAAGATAGTGGGGAAGATCTTAGTGATCCTCTACTGTATCTGCAGCTCACCTGAGACACTAGCTCAATCGCTTGAGCTTGGTGTGTCACTCCATGTTTGGGGATCCCATTGCCCTGAGTATGGTGACCTCCATTCTCTCCCCTGGGTACAGACCAGCTGTCCTGAGTGCCCTTTCTGCAGAGGAAACTAAAGACAGCATTCCAGCCCTCAGTATAAGCATCCAGTACAAAAATAGTGCAATCCACATTTTTAACCCTTCTATTATTGATAGTGGAAAACATGATCTTTAGGCATTTCTCACTAGATCATGACATTTCTGTAGAATCTGCAAATAGTAATTGTTTATTCAGTTTCACCTTTTTGTATTCATAAAAGGAATACTGAAATAATTTTGTATGTCTTAAATTTAATGAAGGGATATTGTACAGTCCTGTTTTGAAGAAAAAAAACCCAATGTTTTCCATGATTTTGCTATTTCTTGACATCAAAACAGAAATAATTCTAGACTGTAATCTAGTGAGACAGAATACAAATCAAATGTAATTAACTTACTGTGGAACTATATATATATATATATACATATATATATATTTACATGTGAATTGTATAGCAAAACTAAAGCAATAACTTGAAAACACATGACATGTCCCACCACTACAATATGACATCAAAAACAGCACAATGTTTCTTAGAAACCTGCTTACCTGCGGCGGTATCCAAACATGAGGAACAGCACACAGAATATGATGCAGGCCATGCCAATGTGAACTCCGACCACTATACCCCCCAAAGAACCCTCACCGTCCCTGCAGTTACACTGTTTCTCTTCGCCTGAGCAACAGAAACACCAACAGTCACAACCTGCAGCTCTCCAGATATCCAAAATGTAAATCACATACTTTACAATCAATTTGTAGCCAAAAACAACAACCTTTTAGTTCCCCCTTCAGTTCCCTCTCCCTCTTTTTAGACAGTGTAATGGTCTTACCTGCTCTGTTTTTTGCAGTGGTTCCATCCTCCGCCAGCGATACAAGTCTCTTGGAGCAGTCACTCTCCCCATTTCCATTATAGGCCACGAGTTTGATTTCATACACAGCGCCAGGATCTAAGACGGCAATACCAAGTCATACATCAAAAATCCTTTAATCGTTCAGTCACTTACGCACGCCAAATCTCAGGCAGATATTTGTTCACCTATTGATTAGAAGGTTTCAAACCTTCTTTCTACATTCAATTCATTCTATGTTTTTACATCTATACAGTTTTTTAGGATGTCATGCTAAAAGTGTCTTTAGAAAACATCATTTGCATATTACACTAGTTCTCTGGTGTATACAATGAGAAATGAAATTATAATTTCAAGAAGTTACAATCTTAACTATTTAAAGTTAAAACACTTTTTTCAGTTTAGTGCAGTACATCTTCTTTGGTGATGTTCTGTTTTCCAGCTTCTGCTCATTTTTTGTAGTCCTTATTCTCCACAGATCTGGTACAGGTTCACCTTCATGTACTTTGTAAGACTCCCCTGAAACTGTCCCTGAACTGTGTTTTAACCGTAAACTGAAGTCTTTTTGTTTTTGTGTTCATCTCGTTACTCGCACATCTTATACTTTTTTCCAGACAGTCATCTGCTCAGCAGATTTGCTTCAGTAGTAAAGCATTGTTTGGTTATGCACTAGTTTAAGCCAGGGTTGTTCTCTAGTCCTGTAGGGAAGGTGTTCCTCACAGTTTGGCGATGTTTCTTCTTAAACACACCAATTCAACTTATCCGTTAATTGAAACGTTTAGTGGATCTAACCTTGATCTCAACCCAAAACCCTAATCAAACCCTAAATCATATACGCCAGTCTCACCATAACACCTAAAACCAATCCTAATTCTATTTCTAACACTAATGGTGAAGCTGATCAGCTCAACTTCACCAGATTGTTAACAATCTGGGCATGTGCAGATAATAAAACATTCTCTGCTCTACATGACTTAGTTATAGCCAGCAGATAAAACAATTTGCAATGAGCTGGTGTCTTAATACATGCATGTCTGCTTGTGCAAGACACATAGTTCTACAGCAGGGACATAACATTTCCGTCTTTTCAAATGAATGGCTGTGTCATGCTGAAATGAAAAGCCCCACAATAAACTGATTATACTAATACAGCTCAAGGGACAACGGCTCACTCACTGCCATTCATATTGCTGTTGCTATTGCTGTGCTGCTCTGAATTTTAAATAGTTCTGACATTGGCCCATATATTATACATACACACACACACACTTCTACACTTACCAAGATGTACGATGGTTTGGGCATTAGTGTGACAGGACATCTGAAGTGGACCTTGGAACTCTCCATGAGGAACCCTTCGGTAGGACAACCTGAAGCCCTCCGCCTTGCCTGGCTTGTTGGGCAGCTCCCACAGTACTTGCACTGATGTAACATTCACCACTTTAGTGAAGAATGCTGGAGGAGGTGGAACTAGGATGGATAAATCAAAAGAAATTACAATCATTAATATGGTTACTCATTTATTTTATACAGAAGAGATGCCGGACATTGCCCATGATCTGTGAGTAACTGAGAGGAACATGAAAGTAGGCAAGCAGTGCAGAGGTTAGAGCGACACAGATGTTCAAACATATGGAAGGACAGAAGACATTAAAGTCAGGAACATATTTTACTGAAGGGCAGAGAGAGGACAGGAAGTTATAGGCTACAGTAGTGAACATTTAGAAAAGATAAGAGAAAGAAAGAAAGAAAGAAAGAAAGAAAGAAAGAAAGAAAGAAATGTGGGTGTCAAAAATGTTGAATCAAAAATTGTGATACTGAAAACAGCTAAAAGCTACATAAACTGGATAAATGAATGAATGCAATGAATGAACAAATTAATGAATACTTAAATATATTTATACTAATACAGAAATATTGATTAAAATTTTTTAAAAGGTTTTGTTGTCTATGTAGTTTCATTATGTGAATGACAAATTGTGTAAGTCGCGTTGTTTTGCAATGCAAAGTGAAATATACATGTATATGTATCTACATTTTAGCCATGTTTTTACTTTTATGTACATAATTTGCAAGCAGAAATAAAAAAGTATCATTGAATGGTCCAAAACCTTTTACTAATTCTTGTAACCCCCAATAATCTCCCTCCTAAACAGCTGAACTGTCTCACTGTAAAACACCTGCAGCATTGCAAATGCACTCCACGTACACTCTGATATATTTTTCCGTAATTGTA